>QMIH01002181.1:2184-14238 GCA_003987875.1 Clarias batrachus
AACACACACACACACACACACACACACACACACACACACACACAAACACCCGAACACAGACAGACACACACACGCGCACACAGACACACCCGCACACGCACACACACACACGAACACAGACAGACACACACACGCACACAGACACACCCCCACAGACACACCCCCACAGACACACCCCCGAACACAGACAGACATACACACACACGCACACAGACACACCCCCACAGACACACACGCACACGCACACACATACAGACAGACACGCCCACACATACATGCACACACACACATACACACACACACACTCAGACACAACTGCACACACACAGTGGTGTGTGTGTGTGTGTGTGTGTGTGTGTGTGTGTGTGTGTGTGTGTGTGTGTGTGTGTGTGTGTGTGTGTGTGTGTGTGTGTGCAGTTGTGTGGTCAGTGGTGTTTAGAGAGTGAGGGTTGCTGTTAAACAGTGTTCCAGTATTGTAACCAAATATACACATACCAGTGGTCTCTTCCTCTATCTATCTATGTCTCTTTATTCTTCTGTACATTTCTATTTAACTTTCACCATCACTTTTTATCACAATCCATTTGTATCCATTCTATCTCCGTCTTCATCTCCATCTGTGTGTACCAATGTGTGTGTGTATGTGTGTTTGCATATGTGTGTGTCTGTGTGTGTATGTGTCTACAGTATGTGTTTGAGCACTAAGACTCAGAGAACACAGCTCCTTTCAGAGTGCCAAAATTTACGAGCAGTTTCCAGAAGTCTGAAATTGAATTCCCTTATGTTCCACTCGTCTCTCTCTCTCTCTGTTCTTTTATTAGCAGTGAATGAGTTGAGCTGTAGTACTTCCTCTCCCTGATGGATTGAATATGGTTTGTTCTGATTGGTCGGTTGTTGAATTCTCTATTCTGATTGGCCGCTGCTGAGATGTAGCTCTGACACTTCTGTTGTTGATGTTTGTTAAGTGAGAAAGTTACACCAGGTGTAGATTTGTCACACTTACAGTAAGTGAACTGAACCACAAGTCTACAGCTGGGTGGATCACAAACCAACCAGATGCACACTGCCCCCTACTGTATCGGAGACCTCAGAGACATAAGTGTCCTCGGGTACAGAACCATAGTCCTAATGTGAATGCTGGCCAGAGGGGAAGAGCGGAGGTAGAGGGTTTTATCCACCGCAAACCCCCCCACCCCCGCCCCCCAAAACGGGTGTACAATATAAGGGAACTTTATTCGTGTCATGGACCTCGGCCCAGATCTGAGTACACTAAACCCCAAAGTCCAGTTCATTAGATTAGGGGGGATTTTTAAGAAGGTTAGGTTCAGTTCACTTGTACTCAGGTGTGCTTTAAATAACGTCTCACTGAATTAGAATGTGACATCACCGGTGAAGTAACTGTGCCTAATGGGAAAAGTGCGGAACACTGGACTAGAGAGTGTGTGAGAGAGGCAGTAATGATGTCCTCAGAGAGTCTTTAAAGGACCTCAGAGACATTTTAATGTGTTTAACAAGTCTGCTGTTCAGGATTGACTGTGCAAAGACTTGTGCATGGGAAAACAAAAAGACAAAACAAAAAAGGATAAGAAGAAGAAGAAGAAGAAGAAGAGGAGTGTGCAGTACGAGGAGGACCAGTGCTGCACTCAGTCACACTAACGAGAACGCTTCATGTTACAGTCTTTAAGAGCGGTAGCAGAAAGTAAAAGTGCGCGTTTGTGTTACTGAAAGAGTCGACCGTTAGCGTTTAATTGAAAACTAATCCAGGCTGTAAATCGACTCGAGGTGGTTTATGAGTTCGGAGCCAGGACGCAATAAAATCTGCACAAAATACATTAACGTGTGTAAATACAAAATATTTATACATCAGGGTTCAGTGAGTTAAAGTCATGAAAGCAGCTGTATGAAATCTCTGTGTGTGTTTGTGTTTCCCACTATAATGGCCGTCTGTGTGTCTCTGCTTTTGGTCTTTCCACACAGACTCAATGACAGTAAAGAATCCAGAGGTAAGTGTTATCGTAAAAATGTATCATCGATTTGAAATGATTTCACAAAACACACGTTAATTTCCTTCCCTAATTTCAGGTTCTGCGGTGGAGTTAGGAAATGAAACGCGATCTCTTTTAGAGGTCTCTTGAAGAAGAACCACTTTCTAGGATTTGGAGTGAAAAGCAAACAGGGACGACCCGGACATAAAGTTTACCCTGCTGGCGTTCTTGCTTTAAAACCAGCCATGCCCTTCCTCTTGCGCCTCATCCTCTTCCTCATTCCGAGCCCTGCCCTGCTTTCCCAGAGCGTATCTCTTCCCTCTGAATCACAGCCGGTCCAGATGGTGATATCAGAGAGGTGTATTTCTGACCCCAACACAGTGGAAGGTCAGGAGGTTGAACTGACGCCCGGTTCTCCTTTGGTTCTGACCCACCGGATTCGTTTGGTTCCCAGTTCTGCGTCCGGTCCGTGCTGCAAGGCTGAATATGCGGCTCTTCATGAGCGGATCGAGGCATTAGAGAGGGAAGTTTCAGAGCTCAGGGAGAAATGTGGAGGTCCGGACGGGGGCTGCTGTACATCCCAGCAAAGTAAAGGTAAAGTCTGTACACTCAGGGTTGTCAGATGCTTTTGGATTAAATTCCTGAAATCTGCTTCATTTTCCTCTTTGCATTGTAGTTCCCATGGCAACCACATGGTCTGATTTGGTTTCTGTTCAGTTATTTACTTGTTACGTGACTGTTCCCAGCTGTTCTGTTTCATTCCTTGCCCCATTTCTACACCACTATCTTGTCACAGAATGCTTTGTCTACCTTGAGCATGCGCCTTGTCTCTGTGTTGTGTTCCGCTGTGAATCTCTGACGTCCTTCCAGCTCTGATAATGAACTACACTTGTTTCATGTTGGCTGCCTGTTCTGTGACCCTTGCAAGGGACTTTGATAATAATCAATAGTCTTGATTTACTGTATCTAATTCAGAATTTCAGGACTCGCATGCTTTCTCGTTTCACGGAGCATTACACATTTCCTAATTCCAAAAAAATGAAGTCATAAAGCAGCCCATAAGATAGCCACATGGCCTTCATGAAAATGAAACTGAGAGGGAACTACGTAAGCCGGCCAAGAAATTTCACGGTTTCGGATGGGTAAAAGTACTGGCCTGCGTCAAAGCAAAGAAAACATTCAAATGAGCGGAATTGGGTTAAGAACCGTCCAAGACGTTATGAACCCCTGGAAGAATAGAACTGAACGCTCAACTTCACAGAAGAAATGTGGAAGAAAAACATCCTGAATGGAGGTAAATGGAGGTCACTTAAAAGCCTGCCTGCATGGTAACAAGTCAACAATGTTTGTTTCACTATTAGACCCATGTTTAAAAGTGAAACTAAAAGCATTTCCAAACGCACGCACATGTGATGAGAACTCACAGGGTCATGTGTTCATAAGAAAACCACAATGTTTTCAGTTTGTTAGGGATCATAAAGACTGGACTTTGGAGTGATGGAAAAAGGTCATGTGACCTGACGAGTCCAGACTGAGTCTATTCCAGAGTGATGGGCGTGTCAGGGTGAGAAGGGAAGCGCATGAAGCGATGCTCCCATCATGCATAGTGTCCACTGTACAAGCCTCTGGAGACAGTGTTATGATCTGGGGTCGCTTCAGGTCGAGACTCAGCAACGTTATGTGGAGATAAAATGAAGTCACATGACCACCTGAATGTACTGAATCACCAGCACATCACATCTATGGAGGGTTTCTTCTTCCCTGATGGCACGGACCATATTGCAGGAACTGGACACCAGACTGTGCTCCATAATCAAAGCTAAAGGCTAAAATATTGGAGTGTGTGACTTTTCTTTTTTTTTTGGCCAGGCAGTCTATATCACAGTGTTAACAACATGGAAATGTGGCCATTTGTTTTAAATTATAGGAGATAAATAGCACGAGAGTCCCTTCAGGATTTTAAACTGTGTCCAGCATGACTAGGACAAAGCAAGTGGACATTAGAGCAGTTACCAAACAGATGTGCAAAGGTATTAAGCTGCACAAGCCAGACGGACACAGATATATTGTGCAATCCCTTATCCCTTAGCTCAACAAACCTTTATCACAGAGCTATGTGAGCAGATGTTTTGCCTCATAACACCGTATGAATCTTTCATAATTTATTTTTATTTTTTTTTTTAGGAGCGGGCTGCACCACTGATCAGTGTTTGAATGACTGCAATGACCAGGGTCGCTGTGTCGACGGGAAGTGTGTGTGTTTCTCCGGATTCAGCGGACCTGACTGCAGTGCGCCCGACTGCCCCGGAGGCTGCAGCAACAAGGGGAAGTGTGTGAATGGCACATGCGTGTGTGATCCTGGGTCCACAGGACCAGACTGCTCAATTAAAACATGTCCCAAAAATTGCAGCAGCCATGGCAGGTGTGTGAAGGGAAGGTGTGTGTGTGATGCAGGATTCACTGGACCAGACTGCTCAAATGCACAGTGTCCTGGAAATTGCAATAAGAAAGGCAGGTGTGTGAACGGGAAATGTGAATGCAATCCCGGATTCACTGGACCAGACTGCTCGGAAAGGTCCTGTCCCGGAAATTGCAACAACCAAGGCAGGTGTGTTAATGGAAAGTGTGTGTGTGAGGAAGGATTCACAGGTGCAGATTGTTCTGAAAGGTCCTGCCCTGGAAATTGCAACAAAAAAGGCAGGTGTGTGAATGGAAAGTGTGTGTGCAATCCTGGATACACAAGTCCGGACTGCTCTGAAAGGTCCTGCCCCAGAAACTGTAACAACAATGGAAAATGTGTGAAAGGGAAGTGTGTGTGTGATGCTGGATTCACAGGACTAGACTGTTCAGAACCTTCGTGCCCTGGAAATTGCAACAAAAAAGGCAGGTGTGTGAATGGAAAGTGTGTGTGTGATACTGGATTCACAGGTGCAGATTGCTCGGAAAGGTCCTGCCCTGGAGATTGCAATGACCGGGGACAATGTGTGAATGGGAAGTGTGTGTGTGATGCTGAGTTCACAGGTCCAGACTGTTCAGAACAATCCTGCCCTGGAAATTGCAATGATAAAGGCAGGTGTGTGAACGGAGTGTGTGTGTGCGATACCGGATTCACAGGAGAAGATTGTTCGGAAAGGTCTTGCCCTGGAAATTGCAACAACCAAGGCAGGTGTGTTAATGGAAAGTGTGTGTGTGAGGAAGGATTCACAGGTGCAGATTGTTCTGAAAGGTCTTGCCCTGGAAATTGCAACGACAACGGCAGGTGTGTAAACGGGGAGTGTGTTTGCGATACCGGATTCACAGGAGAAGATTGTTCTGAAAGGTCTTGCCCTGGAAACTGCAACGGCAAAGGCAGGTGTGTGGACGGAGTGTGTGTGTGCGATACCGGTTTCACAGGAGAAGACTGTTCGGAAAGGTCTTGTCCTGGAAACTGCAACGGCAAAGGCAGTTGTGTGGACGGAGAGTGTGTGTGTGATACCGGATTCACAGGAGAAGATTGTTCTGAAAGGTCCTGTCCCGGAAATTGCAACAACAAAGGCAGGTGTGTGAATGGGAAGTGTGTGTGCGATCCTGGATTCACAGGTCCAGAATGTCTTGAAAAGTCCTGCCTCAACAATTGCAACAACAAAGGCAGGTGTGTGAATGGGAAGTGTGTGTGCAATACTGGATTCACAGGACAAGATTGTTCTGAAAGGTCCTGTCCCGGAAATTGCAACAACAAAGGCAGGTGTGTGAATGGGAAGTGTGTGTGCGATCCTGGATTCACAGGTCCAGAATGTCTTGAAAAGTCCTGCCTCAACAATTGCAACAACAAAGGCAGGTGTGTGAATGGAAAATGTGTGTGTGAAGTTGGCTTTACTGGACAAGACTGCTCCACCAAGACCTGCCCAAACAACTGCAGCAATAAAGGAAGATGTGTAAATGGAAAGTGCATGTGCAATCCTGGTTTTGCTGAGCCGGACTGCAGCGAGTGTAAGGATGGATTTACAGGATCTGACTGTGCAACGGGTAAGCTGATTTATCCACCACCTTTATATTTTACCAATTTAATTTTGTTGAATTCCCTGCTTTTTAAACATGAAACACATGTTATAAATCATGAGATTTATAAGAGAACTAGGAGACCAGGAAAAGACCAGGAAATAGGATTGGTTCAGGGGGCATAGACTGACACAAGAGATGGTTTAAGGCCTGGGAACAATGAGGGAGGTGTAATCTCAATGAATGAGTAAGGCCTTGACAGAACATGACAAGAAAACAACAGAATACAAGACTGGGGCAGAACTGTTGTCTTTGCTCTATCATCCGGAGATCGCGAGTTCGATTCCCGGGTGACGCTGTAACCTCTCGCAGCCGGAGGTCTAGAGAGAGCTGATTGGCCGAGGGATAAGAGGTACTTAGTGCTCCCACATTAATCACGGCTCTACAGCCAATCAGGGGCATCTGTGAGCTCACGCAAGCGGAAGGAGCAGATAGCGCTTTCCTCCGAGTGTGCTATGCCGCCCCAATGGTGCATAAGCGAGCGGTTCAAAATTATGCTGTCGGCTGGTATCACATGGTTCGGAGGAAACACATGATAGTCTTTGGCCCTCGCGACTGAGTGGTAGTACTCAGTACTGTAGCCTTAATGTGGAAGCCCCTTAAAGACAGGGAGGAATTGGACAGGACTAAATTAAGGAGAAAATCTGGGACGAATTCCATATTGATTGTCTACGGCCTATTTCTGATGCTCAAAAGCGAGATCCTCATATTGCACCGGAATAGACTAAGGCCTGGCATGGATGCAGGAGAAAGGGCATCAGAGTCTGAACTTGATGGTGGGGAAAGTGAAGTGTCAAGGTTTCATACAAGGGGAGGAGCTGGGTGCATAGGATGGAGTAAAGTCTAAACTTTATGTGGAAGTAAGGAGTCGTTAGTCAACTTAATGGTGGTGGAATCAGATTGAGGTCACACAGTGGCTTAGCAGTTGGTACTGTTGCATGTTCTCCCCATGCTTGCTGAGTCTCCTTTGGGTAATCTGGTTTCCTTCTACAGTACAAATACATATTTTCTGGGTTAATTCGCATTAACAAAATTCTGAGTAGGTGCATGTGTGTGTTCCTGTGCCCTGTTTTGGATTCCCTGGGATAGCCTCTAGCCCACACTGGTGTAGATAGTGGATGGATGGAAACAGAAGAACTGCAACTTTATATGGGCAAGAAGAAGATATATATGAGCTGAATTCAGGGGATTGTGAAAGATCTGAGAGATCTTATTCCTGGGGAAAGTGAAGCAAGCTACAGAGTATGGACTGAATGATTCTAGAGAAGAAGAAAATCAAAGAAGTGTTATGCTGGAGAAGACATAATGATTGAGCCTTTTCCTGAGGAAGGTGCAGGATCTGAGAGTAATGTTGGAGAAGACTCAATCACAAGAAGTAAGGCTAATTCAGGGGCTAAATCTGGACCAAAGTCCAAGATAGGGGAAAGGATAGGAGAGGATCGGTAATTGTGCCTCAAAAAGATAGATCAAACACAAAATGGATCCACCGACATGAGCAGAGACCGAAAGCAGAATCATTACCTGAGGTAGTGACGGAGACAAACATGGAGATTGTTGCTGCAGGAACGATACAGTCCAAGGCCAGAAGGATTGGTTCAGTGTTAAGTTAGAGTTAACAGTAATAAAGTGTATTGAGGTGCAGGTGGGCAGGCTTATTACGCTTTCAGGGTCATCGACAGTGTATACCAGGTGTGTACCCTAAAAATTACTGTAATTCTTACTTCAGGCTAGAAAAAGATTTGGACAAAAGTATGTGGTGCTGTATGTTAGCTACAGATTCACACCATTGATCTACTGATCTATTCTCTCCACTCTTATCATGCTTTTGTTTCAGCGCTGGTTGCTGTATCTCACTTCAGTGCCAGAAACATCACAGAATCTTCAGTTACACTCTTCTGGACTCCATCGACTTTAGTGCGGTACAGCACTTACCATATCACCTTCACCAGTGAGGTAATTAACAAATAGATATACACTTTAAAACCTTCTAACCATCTAACTGCAATGAGAATCACATTCTATCACAAGGATGTCCTTCTTCTCAATCCACCTGTTTTTAAAATATCATGGTTGTAAAGAGGTTGCGAAAGGTCTTTATGGGAACAGAAGGAGCGTGATCCAAGACAGTGGAATGTGTCCTGATGTTTCCAGATGTTTCCTTTTGCTGCTCCTGTCAATGATAAAATAATAGTAATATATATATGCAAATACTATGTGCAAATGCACAGCAATATTTCTAAATCTCTCTTAGAAAGTAACCTATAGAGTAACTCCGTCACAGCCATGTTGCAAATGTGTGAAACCATTGACTTGCATATTTCTGGTTTACCTCAAACCACTTCCTATCACACTACCTTTCATCCAGGAAACCACTGATGTGAACCACATGCAGCGCACTGCACCTGTCTGTCTGATTTACAGTACATCTGCTACTTGATGCAGTAAGAACTCTAAGCCCCATGGTTTTATTTCAGTTATAAAAAGATCCCCAGTTGATCAATCTTGTTCGAGAACCCAGTGTTTGCAGAGTGACACAGATTCAGGTGCGCCGGTTTAGTTCAGCCTTTATTTGTCTGTAAAATTCTTTATTCTTCGCATATCCCGGGTTTTTTTGGAAGGCAGGGGTGAGAGCACTGTAAAAATGGTCAGCAATACTGTGTTCCTGCCACGTCGTGCAAGTTATTATTCCGCACATTTTTTGTGAACGTGGCTCGGTGTGATGAGGGTCTAAGGAAAATAACTGAGCAAAGTCAACATAACTAAAACTGTTACTAATAATAACAACACTGGAGCATACTGTAGCTCTGTGCAAACACACACACATGGGAGTTCCCCTCTTGTTTTTTCGAGTTGATGCACCACACTCATCAGGGTGTGAATTTTGTGACCTTTTCCTTCACACTTTTTCACTTCACGCCCCCATCCCCTTTTCTCTGAGCACATAAGTGCTGCTCCACAGATGGTCCTGCAGCAGGGGGCGAGGCTGGGTTACGGCACCAGTTTTACAACATGCCTCAGAGTTGGCACGAATGGAAATGAAAGAAAACATTCCCATGGGGCTCACGTGCAAATTTATGAGCAGAACGGTCTCGGACTCAGAGTCACATGCATTTGTTGTTTTTCATTGACAAACTTGCGATTGAGAACAGCTGGATTTTAGGTTTTTGTTTTACAGCAGAACCACAATACACAAAAAAAAACAAAACAGTTAAAATGTCTTTATATAATGTATTTATATTGGACCGTTCCCACAAACAAGATGCCATCTACATTAAACGAATATTTACTGAAAAAAAAAAACGTTAACAATAACTACAAGAACAATAGGTAACGTTACACTCCAGTGTCCAATTCTGGTTGATCTGGCAATCAATCAATCAATTAAGATCAGTAACCAATACCAATTTAAGAATTCCTCCTCAATCTGCTTATTTATCAACATTTGACATGGAAAAGTTTATTAGTATCATGAATGCAGAACTAAACAAAGCTGCAATTCATTACCAAAACCACAGATTTTCCAAATGACGGTGTTACCACACAGTGTGTTGCGCAAGTTTTCACCCCACCCTGTTCTGTTCTACCTTCCATAGCTTTCCACCATGGAACTGAAATGGATTGAACTGGTGTTAAAAGGTTAAGTAAATGTAAAAGTAAAGATTCCTTAGTACAAATATTACGCAAGTAAAAGGAGAAATCCTCTATTTCAGTACAGTACATGTGCTCTTGAGCGGAATTACAGAAGTTCTTACCATTAATCTAAAAAAATTTATCAAAAAACACAAGGCTTGTATTAGAAAGGTGAGACGCAAATCTCATGCATAAGAGTCAGAAGGTGAAACTTCAACCACACAAACTACACAAGCAATGATGTTAGGTAACATTACAACCAAGATAACCCAACATAAGAGCCAAGCCAAAATAAATTCGATGCGCAATGAGGCACAAAGAGACACAGCTAGAGTTTGTTAGGGTCGTGTGATATGCAGGGTTTTTTTTTTTTAGCCTTTCTGGTGCTATTTTAAAGCTCTTTGCTTAAGAACAAACAAAAAAAAAAGTTAGAGCTTTACTTCTGACTCTTACAAAACACTGACACTGGAGACTCCTTCCACTAACGCTATGTTTTATAAACACTTTCTCCGTACAGGAAAACGCATTTCTGTGGTGCAACCTTCTGACCAATCAGAATTCAGAGATTCAGAACGCTCAGAAGTATATGAAAACTTATGCAAACTTAAGTGTTCATTAAATATAGAGAAAAGCAGCAGGAAGAAAACACAGAATTCTAGAGTAGAGCTCGAGGCTCGGCCAGCGGTGAAAAAAAAAAAAACATCACACTTTTATTTGCCCGTAAAGGAAGAATGTGGCAGTGGAAAAAGCCCGTCATCTCTTTTATTCATATCAGAGCGAGCAGGAGAGTTGATTTAGTGCTTCCAGACCATCAGTGCCAGTCTGTTGAGTGAAGTGTGTAACCACAGCAGCGCTCATTCCAGCCTCGAGCCGATCCTCGTTTGGTTGGGAGCTTTTCAAAAAGTTTTCCCCTTTTTATTTACCTGAGCAGTAGACTATAACTCACAGGGATGAGCTCTGCGCACGCAGAGCCTCTGTTCGGGGCGACGTTCGTCGACGAAAAGGGAGTAAATCCAGAATTTATTAGCATGCTGAGCACGGATCATGTAGCATTAATAACAGTGACGGAGAGGGCTTAAAATGTGCTCCGACACCGCGATCAAGACAAGAACATCAGATAAATCTAGTGCAGATCCCAAGAGACGTTCTGCATGTCAGTCATGTGTCAGGAGCACCGCAGTAATGCTAAACACTGCGACCTCCCAGAACATCTGTTTGGCACACAGATACACAGATTACACCACCGTGCACACAAACTGTTATGGAAATGTACATTTGTTGTATAAAAAAAAACAGGCAAAGAGAGGAAATGAGAAGCAGAAGCATGCCAGAGTGAAAAGGCCGTAACAGTCGTTGTCAGGAAAGCAGTGTGGACATGATTAGCCCTTTCCATTGACATGGAGCCAGTGGTGGTGCTGGAAACCAGTGAGGGTCTGCTTCTCTAGCGAGTCCAATATTTTACAAGCTGAGACTTTACATAATCAGCTGTAGCACTTTACTCAAATCTATGCTGGGAAAATAATGAGCTGGGGTTGTTAGCCTTAGCGGATTATGCCTCGTTAGGATGCAATGCCTTCTGGGTAATTGGGCCTGGAAGGTCTCCAGATCAACAAGGATTGTCAAACTAACGAGACGACACGCCAGTAAAGGCGACCTATCTGGTCTCGTAAATAAAACTTACGTCATTACTGCAACAGTACCAGTCATTTTAGTGAGAAAAGACACAAAGCAAAAAAAGTTATATATTAATATTCAATAATCTGTTTGTTAATTAATATTTAATAAATAAATAAATAGAAACATGTCACATGACTTATTGAAGAGATCAGTTCTTAATAATCCAACAAAGACATGAAGAATCTCCAGTGAACTAGTGTATGCAGGTGTAGGAGCAGGTGGGCAGAACCAACATGGTCAATAAGTTCTATGTAGTATAAGTTAAGTTGATTGAATAATTATGGTTCTAGGTTCTTTAAAGGTTCCGCTAAAAGGGCCAACCAAAGAAATCTAGTGGCTGCACATGTTTAATACGCCTGCATTTGTATTCCTTCACTTGTAAACTTTAACTTGGCTAGTTAAACATGATCAACTTTCTAAGATGGTTCTACTCAGGAACTTTTCTGATAGGCGGACACTCTTACACAGAATGCTAAAACATCAGAATGCTTGAATTTTTTTTATGTACAGTATATTTTAATTAATTCATGAATTTCAGCTAATTCTTGACACTTTGCTAGCAGTACAAAAAGCCTTTTTGTTTGAGGTCAGTGTGGAGGAGTCGGGGATTAGTCCATTATCAGAAAGTCTGTATCACTGAGGAGGGTTTAAAAGATAAAGACGAGAACGGTTTCATCCAAAAAATTAACTGAGCACAACATTAATAAAAATAATAATAAAATAA
>QMIH01002181.1:35702-47831 GCA_003987875.1 Clarias batrachus
AGAGAGAGAGAGAGAGAGAGAGAGAGAGAGAGTGTGTGTGTGTGTGTGTGTGTGTGTGTGTGTGTGAAGGCAAAATTACCCACAATTTACAATTACCCACAATTCTGCACTGCAAGAGAGGGAAAAACCATTGGCTCAGTTGTGATCACCTGGTGCCTGGCGTCAAATCAAGAAGCGCATGCGTGATACATGATACTCGGTACTCGTAAACCAAGACTTGTTTGTTTTCCAAGTCAAAATGTATTCAAAATCTTTGCTCGTCTTGCAGAACACTCGCAAACCACGTTACTCTCAATCCGAGGTTCCACTGTATAGCGCTTTTAACAATTGACAGTGTCGCAAAGCAGCTTTACACAATCAAAAGTTTGTTCTTAGTCTGTGTGAATGGCGTTTGCATGTTCCATCCTACAATCCAAATACATGAAGATTACATTGATTGGTGTTACTAAAATTGCATGTAGTGTATGAATGTTAATCGGACGGGAATAAATACGGGGGTAATCACCACTGGCCTCCACGGTCCCAAATTGGACTACATATGTTCTTAGATGAATGGATGGAATTGATAAAATGGAAGCATGGATGGTTCCCAACTAACAATGAGGTCACGTCCCTATTAAACCCAGTATATCCTGACCTTAGTGTAACCTATCTTAAAACTGTTCAGATCATTGCACTCTAAGTTTGTATGTATGTTTTAAGCTAGGCTAAGCTGGGCCTCCACCTGGGCAAAATCATCGAACACAGTGCTGAGTGTTATATATCTCACGTTATTTATTTTATTCTTAATAAAAACATTAAACTAAGATGAATTTCTGGATGATGAGGATGACACACAGACTCACACATTATCTGAAAGAAATGCTGACAACATAGCATACTGTGCTGTGTGACTTGTTTCCCTCAAGATCGCATGACTGAGTGCTGCCACCTAGCATCACAAGACAGTATTGCATCCCATAATGATAGCTTGGGAAGAAATCACAGTCACAATTCAAAGTGCGGTTTCTGGTAAATGTGTGTCGCCTTTACACCGTAAGGTTAAAATACTGACCCCTGACTGTCTGTAATTAATGCAGAGATGAAGGGAAACTGAAATGATTGGGGGAAACGTAGACTCTGGTGTCACTACAGTTGTCGTGTCCACTGTCCATAGTTTATTGTCTCTCACTCCGATGTAGAGACATGCAGGGAGTCGATGTGGTAAAAAAACACGCGTCTGGAATGTCACATGACTCACAAAACCTTAGTAATAAAAATACTGCAACTGTTTTTCCCCCAATAAACAGTGGTGGGAAAAAGACCAGTGTGTTCTTCCCATACACACTGTTCTCTTTGGGTCAGGACATATACATCTATAATATACTTTCAAGAGAGCCTTTAAACTTTTTACATTTATCTTTAGGCATTTCGCAGAATCTCTTATTCAAAGTGACTTACACATTTGCTTTGTGTTTTCCGTCATTGGATGGATCCTTACCATGCGTTACTATTTTACTAGTTACTAAGTTACTTTAAAGGGCACCTATTGTACAAAATTAATTTTGTGGTCATGTTTAGATATTCAGCACCATCTAAAAATATATATTTTCCTGCTTTTTTTTTGTGATTTGGCTAGATTTAAACAAGCTGATTAGACCCCCACCCCTAATGTGATGTCATATACGAAGAGCCCCTCCCTCTGGGAGCATGGCTTTGCAGTAGCTCATTTACATAGTCAGATGAGAAATGAAATAGTAGACACACACTCCAAAATAGTGTATTTTTTTAACATTGTGTGTGTGTGTGTGTGTGTGTGTGTGTGTGTGTATCAGGGTGTGATCTGGACCGCCTGGAAAGGGAAGAAGTTCTCCATCCCCTTCACAGAGATGAAAATCCGCCCAGCCTCCTTCAAACCTCAGAGACAGGGATGAACAGAGCGAAAGAAAGAGCGGAACAACACACACACACACACACACACACACACACACACACACACACACACACACACACACACACACACACACACACACACACACACACACACACCTGTACAGATACAGATACAGTTCATTTACTGACACGAAAATGATGTAACCATATTTTAAACATTTTCTATGTGAAGCTATACACACACACACACACACACACACACACACACAGGATGTTTTATTCAGTATATGATCTTGTACAGTTTGTGGGTTGTCTGTTTTTTTCCTGCCTGCCTCCTGTGTATTTGTGGTATGTATGAATATTACGTGCTGTAGCTCTCATCGAGACGGAGCGAGTGTGTCGGAGAGACGCGTCTGTCTGTCTGTCTGTCTGTCCTGTATTTATCCATTCAGGTGTGTCTCTCGTGTTCGAGTTAATGCTCAGAAGATCAAATGCTGAACAGACGTAAAGAAATAAAATGATAAAAGTTAACCTCAGCCTCCAGTTTTCTACTCTCTCTCTCTTTGTGTGTGTGTGTGTGTGTGTGTGTGTGTGTGTGTGTGTGTGTGTGTGTGTGTGTGTGTGTATGATGCCTCTCCAGTGCTGTGAAAAAGTTTTTGTCCTTCTCAAACTAATTTAAATATTACAGAAAGATAACATACCAGAAAATTCTGAAGGAGAATGACCGTCCATCATGTTGTGACTGTAAGCTCAAGCGCATTTTGGTTATTACATTTTAGGGCCTCGGGTTAAGGGCCTTGCTAAAGGGCCCAACAGGAACAACTTGGTGGTTGAGAGTTTTGAACCTCAGATCTTCCGAACCGTAGTGCAATGCCTTAACCACACAGGGGAAACACACACTGACACATAAAGAGGCCACACCTCCTCCACTGTAACTGACAAACAATGTAAACAAACAGCAGACAATAGCAAGTAGCTTAGCAACGAGCTAACCAGCCAGCAGACAATAGTGGATAACATTAGCAACAAGCTAACCGGCTAACTTTAGCGCTATCTCTAGCTGTGATGATCGAGTGTTGGTCAGTGTTACAGAGTCCTGTGTGTGTATTCGTTGTATATTCCTGCAGTAAAGTCAGCACTCCCCACGAAAAGACATTATGCTGTGCACGGTGTGGGCTGCCATGTTGATTTGGCCTCACATATAAATGGGGAAGGAACTGCTCCAGGCATGAGCTAACCTGTTAGAATTGTTAGAACGAGCTAGCTGGCTAAGCTACCTGACAGGATTTGGAATTTAGAATTGTTTTTTAATGATGTGTGTGTGTGATTTAAAGGTTTCTGATGAGATCCTCATCGTTTTCGATTCTTTCAATAACACAGTATAATTAAAAGCAAAACTATACACATTTGTAGATAATGTAAAATATATGTACAGTGATAATAAAAAAAACACTAACACAAAACAGTATGGCGAATGATGAAACTGCTTTTAAATAGAAGGAAAAGAAGAAATGAGCTTCAGTACTATTATTAACAACGTACATGAACATAATTAATACTTATTACATACACAGGTATATAAACAGATAATGTGAATTTAACAATAATAATAATACTAATAATAATAATAATAATAATAATAAAGTTTATCTTTTTGTCTCCATTGAATCCAAAATCAATATCGTGCGGAAGTGGCAAAGCTGCAGTTCCTCAAATGTCCACTAGGTTAGAGAGAGTCAATCCCCATAGAGTTCTGTGTTAAAATGTCTAGATTTACAGCAGAAATAAAGATGTTTACAGAATGGTAAAAAAAAAAAAATTAATAAAAATGGTTTTGGGCTTTATGGCTAGATTTTCCATTCATGATAATTGCACACGAGGATTATAATTTTTTTTTTATGCAACACATCAGTTCAAATTATATTAAGCCTTAAAATTAAGCCCAATTAAGGGTGTGGATGATTTGAGTGATTTGAGCAGCCTTTCAGGTGTTGTAGTTTAATTCACCACAATAAATGTAGAAGTTGTTGAATGTTAATATATATGAACATTAGCCACCCTAGCATTTTTGCTAAGCTAAAACTAGACTAGCTAAGCTAAGCTAGTTTGTGGTAATTGAGGTAATTAAGTGTGTTTCAACCAACAGCCAGACTCCTTTTGTCTCATTAATAGACCTGGGGTTTAGTCAGGAGGAGTCCAGCTCCAGCCATGATGCTGAGGACCAGAGATCCCACAAGTGTCCTTCAGAGCCATGATCAGAAAACCTGTGGGTGATGTCATGCAGCATTTTAATGCGATCTGTGGTTCAAACTGAAGATCTAACCCTTACCAGTCAAATGGAAAAACAATAGAATGGTGTGAATATCTTTCAACTGTAGAAGTGATGTAATAATAGTAAAGAAGTGTATAGTATAATACACAGTAATATAGGAACATTACTGGAGTAGTAATGTAGGAGAATAGAAACTCTGAAGTTCTGAAAGTTCTGTTATACATTATTATTATAACTGTTATTTATAATAGCATTTTATATATAATTAACAATTATCAGATATATACAGTAGACAGATCTATAGTTTGGATAATTAGTGGTTTAAAATATTATTATTATTATTATTATTATTGTTGTTGTTGTTGTTGTTGTTGTTGTTGCTATTATTGTTATTATTATTATTATTGTTGTTGTTGTTGTTGTTGTTGTTGTTGTTATTATTGCTGTTGTTGTTATTATTGTTGTTGTTGTTATTATAGTTGTTGTTGTTATTGTTGTTGTTGTTGTTGTTATAGTTGTTGTTGTTGTTGTTGTTGTTATAGTTGTTGTTGTTGTTGTTATGATGATTTACAGAGGTTTGAAGTGAAGCAGGGGGAGTGCAGTAGTGCAGGAGTGTGTGTGTGAGAGCTGAAGTGAAACACACCCCTGTTAGTGTCACAGATGAAAGTGAAAGAGAGACACTACCGCGTTTAGGGAAGAAAAGCGCTGACGCACCGTCACACACACACACACACACAGAGATCGTTCTGTGCTCGAGTCATTACTCTCTCTAACTGATCTGATTCTTTTCTTATTTATTGTCCAGCTGTGTGTGTGAGAGAGATGCTGAGCTCGAGCTCGCAGTTTGAGGCTCCCACGGGAGGGTTCTGCTTCGACAACACGCGCAGGTGAGTGTCTGTGTGTGTGTGAGTGTGTGTGTGTGTTGGTATCTGTCGCTACGTGTCCTTTCTGTCCACCCTCTGGTCCCAGAGAGCCCCATGTCCCCCTGTGTAGTACTTTAGTTATTATTTCAGTACTTTAGTATACCAGAAGTTCACACACACACACACACACACACACACACACACACACCAGTTGAGTGAAAAGTTTCAGGGCACAGGAGCTAAACCAAGCTTAAAGTCTCAGTAGACGTGTCCATGCGACGTCACTAACCGACTGTTTATTATAATAGAGACAGATAGAGACAGTGTCCGCTCAGTGCGCTAGTAATCAGGAGGACATGAGTTCTAGCCCCCGCCCTGCCTATGTGCCACTGTAGGGTTCCTGAGCTAGGCCCTCCGCCCTGTAACCGCTCCGGTACAGTATAAGCCCCTCTGCGTCAGGACGTCTGCCGAGACACCATGGAGACGTGTTTAAATGAGACGTATC
This sequence comes from Clarias batrachus, assembly GCA_003987875.1. NCBI lineage: Eukaryota > Metazoa > Chordata > Actinopteri > Siluriformes > Clariidae > Clarias > Clarias batrachus. The sequence goes on from QMIH01002181.1 coordinate 41,215, forward strand.
TGATATCACACCGCTACACACACCGCTACACACACCCGGGGTTTTCCTCTGAACTGTGATTGATTAATAAATCAATTAAAAAATCTCATTAATAAATCAGGCCACGTCTCGCCACACTGCGCGTTTTCATTTTAATTATTATTTCTATTGCAACTTTGTAAATTGTGCATTTGTACACTTACCCCAAATTTTTACATTTTAAAATTTACATTTGTCTCATGTCTCATTTCCTTTCAGTAAAATCTTTCTGTCTTTCCACTCTACCTTCATCGTCTATACCGCTTTATCCTGTATTCAGGGGGCCTGGAGCCTGTCCCAGGAGACTTACTATAGGGCACGAAGTGGGGTAGACCCTGGACAGGGTGCCAATCCATCTCACACACACACACTCACACACTCATTCACACACAACAGGCAATGTTGCACCTTAAAAAAAAAAAGATAAAATGTCAAAGAAATAGGAAAATATAAAAAATCACCACTGCAGGTGCACTTTGTACATATTTCTTTAATTTTTACTTATAATACCAACTTAATAATGTCATAACAGATGTCCGTTAACAGTTGAACTTTTGTTTATTCCACTCTTTATGAAATTCACACACTCTCTCTTTTTTTTCCCCTCACACTCCAGTCATGTCCAAATTGGACACGGCTGCCTTTCTTTTGCTTGTCAGAGTATTTTCTGAAATTCACTCTCACGATCATGTTGTGAATGTTGATCGTATCCTTCTTCTTCTTCTCCTGCTGTCAGAAATGCGGTGCTGGAGGCGGGGCTGTCGGAGAAGGGCTACAGCGCCCCAAAAGCCAGGAAGACTGGCACCACCATCGGGGGCATCATATTCAAGGTCCGGGCGTCTCGTAAACACAGCGCAGAGGGTCGGGAGTGTATTGTTAACAGTGTTTTAAATAAATCAACGACATGTGTTGAATTTGCAGGACGGCGTGATCCTGGGCGCTGACACGCGGGCGACAGACGACATGGTGGTGGCCGATAAGAACTGCATGAAGATCCACTACATCGCACCAAACATCTAGTGAGTGTGTGGAAGCTGTAATGTGGCCCGGTGTAGGAACTGCTGTGACTGAGTGTGGATCTAATCTCACGTCTCATATCACGTTACAGTATAACGCTGAGTGTGAGGAGGGGCGGGGCTTCACTTTCCTTTACAAGCTGCAGGTTCAGCTTTTGTTTAGAGTCTGAAAGAACCGACCTGAGCCGTCCATCCAACCCCTCCCTGAAACCTAGCAGTTCTAATCTCAGTCTGATTGGATAGCTGGTGTGTTCTCGTCTCAGACTGATTGGACTATAGTGTTTTAATCTCACTGTGATTGGACAGCTATAGCATTATAATCTCACTACAACTGGTTGGTTGCACCGTTCTAATCTCAATGTGATTGGACAGTGGTAGTCTCCTTATTCTCACTCTGATTGAACACTGGTATCATTCTTATTCTCACTCTGATTGAACACTGGTATCATTCTTATTCTCACTCTGATTGGACAGCTAGTGTTCTAATCTCACTATGATTGGATTGAGATAATATTCTAACCTCACTCTGATTGGCCAGCTGTTGCGGAGCGGGCGTGGCGGCGGACGCTGACATCACCACCCAGATGATGTCATCCAACATCGAGCTGCACTCTCTGAGCACGGGACGTCCTCCTCTCGTCTGCACGGTGACACGGCAGCTCAAGCAGTTGCTGTTCAGGTGAGAGACGTTTATGTGACGAGCTCCTGCTCCAGTGGAGCCTGGACGAGGCTCGTTATGGTTTGGTTTGATTTTTCTCTTTTGCTGCCTGATGAAATAAAAGCCGTGACTGAGGGGTGGAATGTGTGTGTGTGTGTGTGTGTGTGTGTGTGTGTGTGTGTGTGTGTGTGTGTGTGTGGCAGGTATCAGGGACACATCGGCTCATCCCTCATCGTCGGGGGAGTGGACGTTGACGGCTTCCACCTCTTCAGCATCTACCCTCATGGCTCTTACGATAAAGTGCCCTTTACTGCCATGGGTACGCGTCCTGAGCGAGTTTTAGATTATTATTGTAACAGATCATTTTCTGATTAATTACCAGGTCTGGTATCAGGTGTCTGTTGCTTTTAGGTGACCCTATGTGATCTAATCCTAGTGCACTGTCACGCTCCTTATCTGTCTACAGGAATGACAGCGAGCTAGACTCAGGTCAGACTCGTCAGGTTTCAAAGGAGTTCCATAATTATGGTCTCAGTCCTGTTAGAAAATTTTTAGGAAACAGAAAAAACTAATCAAGACAAATAGCTGAAGCAAAATCTTGACCTTCATTCAGTGATTCAGTGGTTTTGATTCTTGATCTTGACTCTGAGTTATATGTGGACTGGATCTTGGCCTTGACCACTTAAAGTCACCTGGTTTTGGACTCTTTTTGGATCTGTGAGATTTATTCAATGATGGGATTTATTTGATATTTTGTTGGTCGATCCAATGGGTCAGATCAGCGAGTCGGAATCATTTATCATCTCAGTAACTTAACAAACATCCAATAATGAATTGTTTAAAAATACACCACAGCTTTCTTCAGAAAATACAAACCGTTTCCATCTTGCTTTGAGAGAGTATCACTTCTTCTTTTTGAGTTTATCTGCAGTTGATGCAATAGTGTCACCTACTGGACAAGAGTGTGGAGCAGAAGAAAGCAGGAAAAAAAAAAATATTTTGACTTTGTACGGAACATGATATTTAAATGCTCAATACCAGACGTTTTATTAGATCAACGTTTATTAGATACGATTAGTAGATTTCAAAACCTGAAGTATTAAAGAAATAAAAACCGGAAGCAATTACTGATCAAAGCACACTGCTGTACAGCTATCTAGAGTTTGTAGTTCCTACAGTATAGTGTAAGCGACCTGATTAAACATCTTTATGATGTCAAACGATGAGTAGGGAGAGTGGGATGCTCTCTCTTCTCATCAGTGATCAGTGGAGTATCAGAGATCACGTGCATTAGATGCATATTTCATGTATACTATTAACACGATGAATATTTTGCAGGCTCCGGAGCCGCTGCAGCCATCTCTGTGTTTGAGGACCGGTACAAACCCAACATGGAGGTGAAAGAGATTTGATTTGACTTGTAGCGGGGTCTTTAAGATGACTTCCTGTACAGTCGTTTATACACATCTCTCTCTATCTCTCTGTCTCTCAGCTGGAGGAAGGGAAGAAGCTGGTGCGTGACGCCATCGCCGCAGGGATTTTCTGTGACCTGGGCTCGGGTAGCAACGTGGATCTGTGTGTGATCACGGAGAAAGGAGTGGATTATCTGCGGGGCTACGACCAGCCTGTAAAGAAAGGACAGAAGTAAGAACGTCATGCTGTTAACACTCCTACAGGAAGTACTCTGATCTGACTGGCCAGGTGTTAATTAGAGCAGCTATGATGTTGCAGGTTTTATCTTAACGCACAAGTTCTAATACGTTATCGTTCCTATAGCAACGGGTCATTCATAGGGAGGGCTCAAATGTGTAATTACTAGTCAGTTTCCTGTAACTGATATGGAAGGAGTCTCCACTGTCAGTGCTTTGTAACTGTGGCTTGGAGCTGAAGAGGCAGGACGCATTGATCTTCTCTTCACTGTGTTTCATTTCCTCTCCTTCAGGGAAGGCAAGTACATCTACAAGCAAGGAACAACACCAGTGCTGACGAAGACGATCACGCCACTCACCCTGGACGTCGTGGAGGAATCTGTGCAGATGATGGACAGCCAGTGAAGATCCAAAACATCTTGCTTTGTGTTTTTTTTTTACAGATAAGGAATTAAGTTCTGTTCATTAAAGTAAGAGACAAAAATGTGTGTGAGTTGGTGGGTCATTTCTCTGTCAAATCTATCTATCTATGTATCTATGTATCTACACACATGGACAAAATTTTAGGTACCCTTCGGTCAATGAAAGAAAAACTCACAATGGTCACAGAAATAACTTTAATCTGACAAAAGTCATAATTAAAAAAAAATTCTATGAATGTTAACCAATGAAAGTCAGACATTGCTTTTCAACCATGCTTCAACAGAATTGTTTAAAAAAATTAACTCATGGAACACGCCTGGACAAAAATGATGGTACCCCTAGAAAATACTGAAAATAATGTGACCAAAGGGACATGTTAATTCAAGGTGTGTCCACTAATTAGCATCACAGGTGTCTACAATCTTGTAATCAGTCAGTGGGCCTATATATAGGGCTCCAGGTAGTCACTGTGTTGTTTGGTGACATGGTATGTACCACACTCAACATGGACCAGAGGAAGCGAAGGAAAGAGTTGTCTCAGGAGATTCGAAAGAAAATTATAGACAAGCATGTTAAAGGTAAAGGCTATAAGACCATTTCCAAGCAGCTAGATGTTCCTGTGACTACAGTTGCACATATTATTCAGAAATTTAAGATCCATGGGACTGTAGCCAACCTCCCTGGACGTGGCCGCAGGAGGAAAATTCATGACGAATCAAAGAGACGGAGAATCCGAATGGTAACAAAAGAGCCCAGAAAGACTTCTAAAGAGATCCAAGGTGAACTTCATGCTCAAGGAACATCAGTGTCAGATCGCACCATCCGTCGTTGTTTGAGCCAAAGTGGACTACATGGGAGACGACCAAGGAGGACACCATTGTTGAAAACAAATCAGAAAAAAGCCAGACTGGAATATGCCAAACTACATGTTGACAAGCCACAAAGCTTCTGGGAGAATGTCCTATGGACAGATGAGACAAAAATGGAACTTTTTGCCAAGGCACATCAGCTCTATGTTCAATGTAATATGTAATATGCTTTGCTGCATCTGGCACAGGGTGTCTTGAATCTGTGCAGGGTACAATGAAATCTCAAGACTATCAAGGGATTCTAGAGAGAAACGTGCTGGCCAGTGTCAGAAAGCTGGGTCTCAGTCGCAGGTCATGGGTCTTGCAACAGGACAATGACCCAAAACACACAGCTAAAAACACCCAAGAATGGCTAAGAGGAAAACATTGGACTATTCTAAAGTGGCCTTCTATGAGCCCTGACCTCAATCCTATTGAGCATCTTTGGAAGGAGCTGAAACATGCTGTCTGGAAAAGGCACCCTTCAAACCGGAAACAACTGGAGCAGCTTGCTCATGAGGAGTGAGGAGGCCAAAATACCTGCAGAGAGGTGCAGAAGTCTCATTGACAGTTACAGGAATCGTTTGGTTGCAGTGATTGCCTCAAAAGGTTGTGCAACAAACTATTAAGTTAGGGGTACCATCATTTTTGTCCAGGCCTGTTCCATGAGTTCATTTTTATTATTTTTTTGTGTTGGATTGGAAGCACTCGAGTGTCCTTTGGGATGAACTGCGATGAACGAAGTCTCCCTGACTGAAAAGGTGAACAAAGGCAGAAAAAACACAAGCAAAAAAATAAGAGGAAAAAATAAACAGAATAAAAGTAAAAGGGAACTGAGCAAAAGTAATAGAAGAGGAGGCAAGATGGATGAGAAAAGGATGAGAATATTTTTTTATGAGAACAGGGTAGAATATATGAAAAAGAGAAGAGAAAAAAATACCAGAAGGGAAAAAAGAAGAGACACAGGGAATGGGAGAGAGGGGTGCACATACTTTTGTTCATATAGTGTGTGTGTGTGTTTCTATTAGTAGATATAACAGTCGGGCTTGTCCAGTGTCAGTTTTAAATAAACTAAAAAGCTCACAAACGCATAACGTTAGGTCACGTGATTAAAAGTGCCCCAAACGTTTGTCCTAGCGCGCTCTCCGTAGTAACGGTCTGAGTTGTGACGTCACGGACCACGCTCTCTCCTGATTGGTCGGTGGGGAGTTCCGGCGCTGTTCCTGCATTGTTCAAATTGTGTGCCAGCGGAGAGAAACATCCGAGTGTTCGGAGTGTGTGTGTGTGTGTGCTGAGTGACCGCGTACAGGTGAGAGGCCCGGGGTTAATATTATTATTATTATTATTATTACTGTTATTACTTAGTACTGATTTGTTATTAAAGCACAGAGCCACTGGGGCGGTGAGCGCGCCCGGTGTGTGTTCTCAGCTGTGTCTGTGTGTACGTTTGTACCACTAGCGGTGTGAGTGTGTGTCTCTGTGTATAAGATCAATAATGCAGAGTTATTTCGTTGTGTTGTGGTGGTGAATGAGGTGGTGTTATTATTTCCTATCACACATTATATATTATGCAAATTACACAAAGTATACATACAATACATACACTATACAGATTATACATGCTATACATACACTATATATTCTATACACAGTATACACAATACACATACAGAATACAGTTTCTACACAGTGTACAGTCGTGGCCAAAAGTTTTGAGAATTACATAAATATTGGAAATTGGAAAAGTTGCTGCTTAAGTTTTTATAATAGCAATTTGCATATACTCCAGAATGTTATGAAGAGTGATCAGATGAAGTGCATAGTCCTTCTTTGCTATAAAAATTAACTTAATCCCGAAAAAAAAAAACTTTCCACTGCATTTCATTGCTGTCACAATTCTTGTTAAGATGGCTTCAGGGCATCCAAGAAAGTCCAGCAAGCGCCAGGATCGTCTCCTAAAGAGGATTCAGCTGCGGGATCGGAGTGTCACCAGTGCAGAGCTGCT
>QMIH01002181.1:50129-67933 GCA_003987875.1 Clarias batrachus
CGTGTGTGTACGTACGTGTGTGTACGTACGTGTGTGTACGTACGTGTGTGTACGTACGTGTGTGTACGTACGTGTGTGTACGTACGTGTGTGTACGTACGTGTGTGTACGTACGTGTGTGTACGTACGTGTGTGTGTGTGCGTGTGTGTGTGTGTATGTGTGTGTGTGCACAGATCACCAGTGTGTAAGATAAAAACTACGTCCTGCTCTATGGAGGGGTAACTGTACCTGAACAGAGTGCACTGTGACATACTGGCCCCTACACACACACACACCTCAGACACTGTGGTTAGTCTAAGTGACTGTAGGGTGTAGAAGGTGTTATTACACACTGTTAGAGATGCTTTCCTGAGGAACAATGGATTTTATACTGTGTGTGTGTGTGTGTGTGTGTGTGTTAGCTTCAGTATCAGAGTGTCGTTCCTGGCGTGTCGGCTCGAGTGCACACGTGATGAGGCGGGACACGTCCTCACACAGGCGCAAGCAGGGGACTCCGAAGCGCAGGACTCCCGCGCGCACGCGCAGAGACAGCGGACCCTCAGGTACCACACGTGTGTTTAATAACGGACGTTAGTGTGTGTGTGTGTGTGTGTGTGTGTGTGTGTGTGTGTGTGTGTGTGTGTGTGTGTGTGTGAGAGAGAGAGAGAGTCGTGCTCATACGAGGTGTGTGTGTGTGTGTGTTCAGAGGCGACCCCGAGGAAGAAGCGGAGGTTCCGCCCCGGCATGAGGGCGCTGATGGAGATCAGAAAGTTCCAGAAATCTACAAACCTGCTGCTGCGGAAAGCACCGTTTTCACGCGTGGTACACGCGCACACACACTGAATACACATGTCTTAATTCTTATGTTATTTATATTTGGTTATATTATACATGACATTTTATTTTGTGTTATATTTCTGTGTGTGTGTGTGTGTGTGTGTGTGTAGGTTCGGGAGGTGTGTCAGGTGTTCTGCAGGGAGAATATAAAGTGGCAGGGCTATGCTCTCTTAGCCCTACAGGAGGTGCTCTACACACACACACACACACACACACACATGCGTTATAAAATGTTCATATGACGTTTAGTAATTATCCTACATCCTAGTATATATATATATACACATATAATTCACATCTTCCTGTCAATCAATCAGTCATGTGACATGCAGCTCTCAATCTGATTGGTCTGTTTCCCCAACCACAGTCTTAGTCTAAATCTACATCTTTATTTTTTTTTCTCCTCAGTTCAGTGGAGTTCATCAATAACTGTGTGTGTATGTGGTGTGTTTGTGTGTTTCTCAGGCTGCCGAGGCGTTCCTGGTGCGTCTCTTTTCCGATGCTAACCTGTGTGCGATTCACGCCAAGCGAGTGACGCTGTTCCCCAAAGACATCCAGCTGGCCCGGCGCATCAGAGGCGTGGAGAACATGTGACCCGTGTTAATCTTTCAGGCACGTGCGTGTGTGTGTGTGTGTGTTTGTGTTTGTTTAATTCAGCGGTTCTAGACGCTCTTGACGTGTTCCCCATGTTAGCCGAGTTGCTCCAGCGCAACATTAACTTGACAAAAAAATGAAAAAACGTGCACACACTGTTCCTCCTAACTTAATCCTGAAATATGAAAAACAAAATTACAATGTTTTATATTTATATTTTTACTATTAGAATTGTAATTTGAATTGTACTCAGATTTCAGTGATTTGTTAACGCGGAAACATATTTTCAGCGGCTCACTGAGTTCATGCGCGGGATAAACAGATCAGATTTTAAACTTTTTTATAATTAAGGTCTTAGTTAATTAAACTGATTGAAGTGTAAAATGTCCAGATGTGTGTGTTTTCTGTATGAAGTTCAGACAGCCATACGGGGGGGGGGCGGGGGGTAGTACATTGTGATTATCTCATGAATTTGAGTGTGTTTCACACACAGGACCCTGTGGTACTCACATTAACAAGAAAATTGTATAAATGTTTGTTTCATGATTTATTCATTATTCTCTGATTACTTTGATGTTTAAGAGATGTTTTTTTATTTCTTGCTGACAGTTATTTTATTTGAATGTGTACATAATGTTTAATGTTTTTACAGTTAATAAAATGTTTTGTAATAGTGCTGAGTCTTTTGTTTCTCTTTTTAAAGCAGTGTGTGTGTGTGTGTGTGTGTGTGTGTGTGTGTGTGTAAGATCTTATAAGCGAAATAAGGTTTAAGGTACGATCTTTCTGTTAGACTGCCATGTGCTCATCATGAGTCATGGGTTTGTAGCGATTAGCAAAAAAAAAAAACAATAAAATAATGATGAAATCAGGAAATGGGCTTTTATGAGAAACAGAGGACAAGGGAAGGGGGCGGGGCTTATTAATGAGATGTGACTGATTAATATGAAGATGATACAGAGAATTAATAAAGGAATGAATATATTATTTAATGTGCTGTTAAATGATTCTTCAGGTAGAACAGTGTATTGAAACTGTCATTAGTGAAGACTGAGTTTAGAGTTTAACACAAACCTGAAGTTCTGCATTTCTCCTGTGTGTGTGTGTGTGTGTGTTCACAGTTTGTCACTATATTAAACAACATTAACGATCCTGACAGCTCAGTGATTAACAGCTTTCATGTTTGTTTTTAACACAACTGCTGATAAACACGTGTACTGCTTTACTAAGGCATCGATGCTCAGTCCTGATGTTTACAGCTGTTTCCTCTGGATGTTAGTACTAGAAGGGATCTTCTCATAGTCGTGGAGATTTGATCTCTGAGATAAAGTAATGAAAAACGTGCCGGTTCACTGAACTGAAGTAATGCGTTGTTCATTTACGACATGATGTCATCATTTTGCTCTTGTGTAATGAGGTTGAGGGTGTGATCTCTGCACTCCAGACCAGTTGGTGGAGATAATGAATCGTTTCCTCACATTAATGAAGAGACAGGAAGTGGTGGGGTGGGACGTGGGTGACGCGTGGCCGGTGTGCTGTGATCATGGCCGACTGCTCGGTCTGTCTCCTGGCACTTTCACTCTTTCACTTTATTTGCTGTGGTGCTCTCACAGTCCCGAGTAAGTATCAGTTTTCAAATACAATTCATTTAACTTTTGGTATAATTTGTAACGGGAAAGAGAATAATAAAAAAAAAAAAACACACAGTTCTGGTCGCATCAAACAATCGCATTTCATTGGGTCACAATTACAGCAGTAATCACAGATCTTGTTGCTTCTTAAGTGTAGAGGAATGTGTGTGTGTGTGTGTGTGTGTGTGTGTGTGTGTGTGTGTGTAGAGTTGTGCCTGTGCATGCCAGTATTTTCACTTTACTATTACTGTAAAGGAAGTAATCTATTCCCCCTTCACTACGCGGTTTGTCCTGATGTGGTTGAGGGCGGAGCCGGTGTTCGTGTGATTTCTCCTGTTATCCACAACAACAACAGTTCAGGTTTACACATGACTATCTGATGCTCAGAGCTCGAAGACTAAATAAATAAATAACTGCTGTTAGGCGGCACTGTGGCTTAGTGGTTAGCATCGTTACATATATACTTCACAGCACGACCTGAGTGATGGTGGGTTTCCCTCTGCGTCCTCTGGTTTCATCCCACAGACCAAAGCCAGTTGCTGTTTCCATAGTGTGTGGGTGTGTGCCATGCCATAGACTCTATAGAGAGTGTGTGAAGGAATAGCCAGTGAGCCACGTGTGAGAAGATTAATCTCACTATGTAACCATGACCCACATGGCAGGGCATTTCGAGCTGGAATGAGCAGATGAGAGCGGTTGGCTTACAGCCTGCGAAGAATACACGACTTCCCTCTCGTGTTCACATTTCCTGGACGTGTTGGTAACCAGTGCTGAACTGATGTGGTTTTAGTTTGCAGCAGCGTCTCGTGCGATCACACGGGCAGTGCCATGCTGAACACCAGCGAGTGTTACTCGAGCAATAAATCCTGCGACTGGAGCTTGAGAGACACGGTAACTCCAAAAACCCTCACAGTATTTATTAGTTATCATCAGCTGAAACATGTCTAGAAGTTCTCCTGGAGTGATAAATGCGCCTCTTTTTATTTGCCTGTAGAACGGCACGACTCTCGCGGTTGTCACACCGTCTGCGAACGTCTCCGTCTCCTGCAACAGGTCTGAAGTTCACTTGAAGGTGCTCTGTGACAGTCCGAAGGTAAGCGCGCGTAACAGCATCGTTACTGTACTTCTGGTCCCGTTGGTTTGATTTACACGCGTTTCACTGACTGGAGTATTTGTGTTTGTGTTTGTTTCGCAGTATGAGATTGTGTATTGCTACAAATGTGAGTTTCTGAGAAACATCACATCACATCACACATTGGGAAGAAATAAACTTCACCAAAAGCCTGTTGTGTGCAATTTGATCACTTTCTTCTGCCTTTCAACAGTTAACAGGACCAAGACTGAAGGTGGAGCACAGCGCATTTATGGAGCATGTGGGTAGAACCTTTACATAATATACCACAGTATTATCATGACCCTTCAGACACTAGAATGGCTCACAAGACAAGGCCTTATAGATACCAGGTCCTGTGGCACTTTAGTGGGAGCCATGATATGGTTTTATGGTGTGTATCACAATGCTTTGGTGAATTCTTATTGTACTTAAGTCCAGTATGGTGTGTTTGCACAGACTGTACTATATTAGTTTAGTTTACTATGAACTACTTGGATGGTATACTAAATGCAGTCCTATATTCCTATTGTAATATTAATATTGAGTTTCAGTATAAACCATATAATTGAATTAATGTTATATACATACAGATGTACTGTATCAGCAAATACAATCCATACAATGGTCCTGTCAAAAAATACCCTGGTACTACAGTATATACAATGGTACAGGACCAATCTGACTACCATACAGTAGTACCTATACCATGGTGACATTTTTATTGGGTAGTAAATGAAGCAGAGGGGACATGGTGGCTTAGTGCTCCATGGTGGCTTGCTCCTCCAGGTCCTGGGTTCGATTCCCATTTCAGGTCTGTGTGCATGGAGCTTGCATGTCCTCCCTGTGCCTGGTGGGTTCCCTCCGGATTCCTTCCACAGTCCAAAGACAGTTTTAGATTCCCACAGTCCAAAGACCATCTATTGCCCGTAGACAGTCTCCTGGAGAAAAAAATGGCAACCGACTCCAGTATTCTTGTGAGGAAAACCGCATGGTCAGTATTTAGGAAGTCCTGACATAATGTGCTCCATGAGGTCATGAAGAGTGGAACACGACTTAGCAAATAAATAAAATAAAAATAAAGCGGTATGTCACAATACAGCACAGACAGACACACACATACAGACAGACTGAACTCCAAAGGTTTTATCTGCAGACACAGAAACGGGTCTGAGAGTCTCTGGAAGAGCTTTTCAGATTCTTCAAGATTTTACAGTCCCAGTCAAAAGTTATTTATTCAATGCTCTTCTGATTAGTATTTTATTTTCTACATTCTAGAACGATACAGGGTTTGTAGATTAGAGCTGTTATGAAGGCTTTACAGAACATACATAGCAGAAACATCTGAATATCAACTGGAGATCATTGTGTATTGTATGTATACAGTGTAGAACATCAGGAGAGAACATGGAATTAGTAGGGGTGTCCAAACTTTTCCTGTTTCTTGACATGTGCCTGAGCCCTTTACCCCCCTGCTGTACTCTACACCTGATTACTCTATACTGCATGTCTTTTCAGGCCAAAGTAGAGCATGTGTGTTTGCGTACGTAGCCCCGCCGGTGTGTGTGATATTCGGTGTGCTGATCGCTCTGACTGTATGGTGGACAAGGAGACAGCAGGATCCTGTGTGAGTATAACACGTCACTGTCTTTACTACGGTGGCCACGAAGTGCAAAACAGAAACTAAAAACACAAAGACAATTCAGACAAACTGGAAAAGGGTGGGTTTGGAATGGAATTGAAATGCTGAGACTTCCATCCTCTAACTGTCCCTACTCTATCTTCCCTTTTCCAGTTTGTCTGAATTGTCTTTGTGTTTTCTGATTGATTTGTTATTTCGTTTTGCAGTCCTCAGCCACCGTACTTTACCCTTTAGCGCATGTAGGATTTAATTCACTCGGTTGTTAAAATGGTTTGGGATTGATTATTTCGCGCACAGTGCTGCTCAGAACAACGGAGAATCCTCCTCTGAGGCTTAGACGAAGCGTCCTGGACATCTCCTGGGTAAGAATGATGTTTTCCCATCTTTCCTGCTTTATTTCATCTGCATGCTGAAGATTTAATACTGTAGAATATCTTGATTTGTCTTTGTTTTTCCCTTCAGAAGGATGTAGACGTTCTCCTTGGTGGCTTTGCTTCATATACTTACTCTGCCTTGCTCATTAGCTCTCCGCTATCATATACGCAGACGATCGACTGCCAGTCTCCTAAATCAAACCTCCTCTCCATCCTCTTCTCATGTACACATGAGATCACAGATGTTCACGATCAGCTCCTTCCTTTTTCATTTTACTTTTTCTTCTTGTTCTGTGTGTATACTCTGTGCACCAGGTGTATTTTAGAATGTGTGGGAATTTTAGCATTCTTTGGATTTTAGGGACTTTAAAATATATTGAAACATATTTCACATAATACAGACACAGATCAGTCATAACATTAACCCAAACCCCCTCAGTTATATAGTGTAGTTCCCCCTTGTACCACTGAAGGAGCTCTGACCTCTGAAGGTGTGTGAGTGGTTGTGTCAACATGTGATCTCGAACCGTTCCTTCACAGTGTGTGTGCAGTTTGTTAGGGTGTGTTATCCTGCTGAAAGAGGCCACTCCGGTCAGGGAACACCGTCTCCATGTAGGGGTGTAACTCGATGTTTAGGTAGGTGGGACATGTCAAAATAAAATGCAGGACCCAAGGTTTCCATGCAGAACATCACCTAGAGCATCACGCTGCCTCCGCCCACTCGCCTTCTTCAACTCCCATAGTGCATCCTGGGGTTGTTTCTTCTCCAGAAAAGCCAGATCAGACCTGATCACCTTCTCCCGTTGCTCTGTGGTCCATTTCTGATGCTCATGTACCCATTGTAGCAGCCTTTGGTGGAGGACACGGGTCAACACGGGCACGCTGACGGGTGGACACCCTGACAGCTCGGCAGCTACACAGGTCCATACACACAAAAACTGTAGTGGACTGTGTGTTCTGTCTCCTTTCTATCAGAACCAGCGTTCATTTCTTTAGCGGTTTGAGCTTGAGTTTGGATCAGTCAGCCTGGCTACCCATCACCCTGGCACTGGTTTACTGGTTCTCTTTCCTTGGATCACTTTTGGTTTGTCCTGACCACTGGAGACTGCAGTTTTGGGTTGCTTTGACTCACAACCAGGCCCTTGTCTAAGTCATTTAAATCCTTATTCTTGCTCATTTTTCCTGCTTTCAACACATAGAAAACTTTGAAACCTTTGTTTGTTCACTTGCTGCCTAATTTCGTAATACATCCCACCCCTGACAGGTGGCGCTGTAACGAGATAATCAGTGTTCCTGACTTGACCTGGGAGTGGGTTTAATGTCATGGCTGATCTGTATATTATAATAATCAGTAAATATTATAATACATGTTGTTAAATATAGATTTCATGAGGAAATATAATATATCCAGACACTCAATATGCATATCATATATATAAAAATTCTATAAAACATTGCCAGTTTATTAGGTACACTAATGTATTTCTCGTTTTTTCTGCAACCGCACTGTTGAATCAGACTTTAAATGATAAATAATAATAGATAAAAGTCAAGTCACTAACCGTAGACGTAGTAAACGATCTCTGTAGTGCATTCACCTGATAAACTGGCAACTTATTCTAATCATTGTGATGTTGGAGATAAAAACATGCGCTGGAGAAACTGTGAAAGTGAGCTCCAGCTGTTTTGTCTAGTCCAAACGCTACAAAAATATATCTTAGCAAAGTGAAAATATATCAGATATTGTTACATTTATTTACTTTATCTTACTCTCTTTAAATTCATTAAATTTCTTAAAATTAAATAAAATTAAAACAAACCCAATGTAAATTAAAATGTACATTTATTAGGCTTATTTCTAATGAAAGATTTCAAGCAAAACATTTTTTTATTGTATTGTCACATCATTTTGGTAGTTTATTTGCTAACTTATTTCCTACATATTGCACAAAATTTTTATCTAAGTTTGGCTAGATTTAAGAATATTTCACTTGCTAAGATATGATTATTTGCTCCGTATGAAGCTGAGATGAAGGTATAAAAGTCTGAGTGCTGATTATAATACTTCGTTCACATTATTTTATTGTTAAATACCTGTATTCCAGGACTATAATGATCTAATAGGTCTCTAAAACCCAAAGAGTGTTAAAGCTGACCGTGTTTATATATGAGGAATACTGTGTACTGTATCTATTAGATGTAACACCATAATGAAGTTATGAAGTTGAGTGAGTGATAACGCGTTGTGTGGAGCCTCACAGTGTTAAATCTCTGTAAGATCAGGATGTGTGTGTGTGTGTGTGACTGTGAAGCTGTGTAAGCTCATGCAGTGACATGCTGTGCCAGTGAGGACACACGTCATTCAGGTCAACCTCAGGTCTGTTCCACACATTCGTACACCTTGGTAGTTATCTACTGTACTTATTCCTGATGATAATGTGTTTTAAATTCATCTTCTTTCTGCTTAAGCTTGCATAAAAAATATAATAAAAGAATAAAAGGATATGTGACTGAGTTTTATTTCAACCTGATGGAGCAGTGATATCTGTACGAGCTCGTGTTTACTGTATGAGAAGCTCCTCTCTGCAACTCATCAACCCCAGATCATAACCCCGCCTCCAGAGGCGTGTACAGTGGACACTATGCATGATGGGAGCATCGCTTCATTACAGCGCTTCCCTTCTCACCCTGACACGCCCATCACTCTGGAATAGACTCAGTCTGGACTCATCAGGTCACATGACCTTTGTCCATCGCTCCAAAGTCCAGTGTTTATGAAGCAAATATAAGCACATGTACATACAGTACAGTATCTCACACCTTCCGCTTGAGGACGACTCACAGGTCCTTAATAGGGTTCGGGTCTGGACACATACTCAGCCACTGACACACACATGGACATGATGAATAGGTCATGTGACTCTGCATGAGTAAAGATGTGCAGCTGTTATCACTTAGGGTGTACTCACTTTTGTTGCCAGCTATTTTAACAATAATGGCTGTATGTTGAGTTATTGTCAGAGGTCAGTAAATCTGCTATATATCTGTTATATAAGCTGCACATTGACGACTGTAAAACATATAAAGAAGAAGATAAATACTTTCATGAGTCAGTGTAAATATGCACGGTGGCATGCTGGTTAGCACGGTCACTTTCATTTATAAGTCTGAGTATGACTTCCTGCCTCAGGGTCTGGAGTTTGCCTGTTCTCCCTGTGCTTGGTGGGTTTCCTCCAGATACTCCGGTTTCCAAGTCCAAAGAGATGCAAGTTAGGATAATTGGCGTTCCCAAATTGCCCGCAGTGTGTGAGCGCATGTTCACCGGAGCTCTTACCATGGTTGTGAAAATGGGAATAGATACAATGTTCACCACTGGCCTGAATGGTCCCTGGTTGGTCTACAGAGGTTCCTAGATGGACGATATCTAAATACACACACTCTATATAATGATTCACTTCATTAGTGTAACCCAGGGGCGTCCAAATCCAGTCCTGGAGGGCCAAGTGTCCAACACAGTTTGGTGATTCTTCTTCTCAAACACAGCTGATTGAACTAATCTGTTGATTTCTATGTTCAGTGGGTGTGTTTAGGTGTTGGTGAATAACAAACTGTGCCGGTCACTGGCCCTCCAGGACTGGATTTGGACACCCCTGGTGTAACCCCTCCCTCAGCATGGCTGCCCTGTAACACGCTGTACGTCCAGCAGAGAGCGCTCAATCTCATTAAAAAGCGAAAGAGAAATTCAGCCTCATGTTTCCTGGTTAGATAACACAGGCCATGCCAGACACACCCTTAAACAACAACACTGCTGCCAACAGGAATACACAGTCCTGACTGAGAGACGTTAAGCTTTAATTTATATGAAAAGCCACAAAGTGCAAATGACAGAATGAACAGTGATGAGAGAAATAAGAGTGTATAAGCTAAATAAGATACGTAGGCTTCTGTAACATTAACCTTGGCTTAACAGTTTAAATTGCTTTTAATGGCATTTTGTCGAGTTATTTAATAGAAAGATCACGTTTGGTGCATCGCTGTGAGAGATTATGACTTATGTACACGCATTAAACTCATACGTTTCACTATAAATCCCAGATATCTGGAAATGTAGAGTGTATGAGAGGTACCATGTGACCTTACATTTGAATTTAGATGAAAATGAAAGAAAAACACAGACATGTAACTAAAAGGACCTGCTGAATCCTGCTGAGAGTGTTTATGAGAAATTATCAGAGATTTGTCACCACACAGTACTACACCAAGACAAGTCACTTTTTAATGTACGATATATAGCAACACAAACACACTGGAATCCAGTCTATCCGGTTTTCATAAACACTGCGGTCATGTGACTGGAGATTTCCCTATACGTTGGACTTGTAAATACTGTACACACCTGTACACACCTAAAGCATTATACTGTAGACCGACACTCCTATTACACTTATACCTTAATAATATGTCACAAAATAAACTGTAATCAATAAGTTTTATTTGTTTTTTAAAAGAAAACTGAACTGTTGATTAGATCTCAATGTTCACGGAGTCTAAACCATTTCTAGTGAGTCATCTCTGTTTTTCCCTTCCTGAAATTATTCACATAGTTTGAATATATAGTATGTTTAACATTCGGTCACTATGGTCACCATGTCAACGTCAACGTCACTAAAAAACACCCAAGCAGAAAATCCCTGTCTGAGTAATTGATTAGATTATTCTGGTCTGGATTCAAATCTGCTTTGGAGTCTGATCGTGTGTGTGTGTGTGTGTGTGTGTGTGTGTGTGTGTGTGTGTGTGTGTGTGTGTGTGTGTGTGTGTGTGTGTGTGTGTGTGTGTGTGTTTTATATTTACTTCAAACCCAAAGAATCACGTTCAGATTGAAACACACTGCCTTGCTTATTATAGTTTACTATGTTTAGCGTCAGTACGCGTCATTGATGGTTAAAGAGTTTGTAGAAAGAGTTAAAATGTTAAATCTAATAATAATCTGCTGATCTTTAATGTAATGAGTGATATTATTATTATTATTATTATTATTAGTTGAGGTTGAAGTTCACGTCCATGTCTGTGTGTCTCTCTGTACAGCAGAACTCTCTGTCTCACTTATTAATAGACAGAAATCACATTCTGTAAGGTCGAGTATCTGATGCCTTGTTTACACTAAGTTGTACTTCTTTGGTGCTCAGACAAATACACTCGCTGTTCGGTAATCGGAGAGAGAATCACAGATGAGAAATGGAAAAAGTCGATCAGATAAAGATGAAGTTTTGTCTTAAATTTCTTTTTTGTTTTAAATTTTTGTAGATGTGTGTATAGGTATACTCTGCATTTCCATCCAGCGGCTAAATTACTCAGATTTATTCATATGTATAGTCATACTATTGCACATAATGTAAATTCACCTATATATAGTTTCTGTATATCTATATTCCACATATTTATAATCAGTAGATTTACAACTATTCTGTACATTAATTTATCCATCTATGCTCACTTTACACTGTATATATATATATATATATATATATATATATATTTCTTTCTTTAATACAATTTATACATAGACCTTACTTCTGTTACTTGTGTTTATAATGTTAAAACTCCTCTTCATTAGAGTAAAGTCACAACACCGTCACATCCGAGAGAGTCGAGGTTATATCACACAACGTCGTCCTTATTGTATAAAACTACAGGAAAATCTTCAGGACATCACCCTGACACTGATCATTTTCCTATAAAAGAATGTCCCCAAGGCCGTACACTACAGATCATTTGTCTCAGCTCGTCCATTACAGCTTCAGTCATGGAATTAACCAAAATAATCCTTCTGTTTCTTCTTAGAAGGAAAATCCAACATTTTCTTAGAGAGTTGAAGCCATGACGATGGTTGCTATGACGCTCTCTCATGTTGCTCTCGACCCCCTGATCATCAGCTTCGATCCGCCCGAGCTCTCTTTCCTTTTCATTTTCTTTTATCATTTCCTTTTATCGATCGATCGATCAATCTGTAATCTTTTTTTAAGTTAATGTCCAACAAACAGCATGAAAAGAATTGCTTTTAATGGATATGGATATAATTTGATGGGAATTGTGAGCTATGTTTAAATTTCGAGCCTATATGAAGGCTGGACAAGTGTGAAGTTCACCATTGATGCCGTTTAAGCACTTTTGTCAGTCACTCTGGATAAGATCGTCTGCCAAATGCCTAAATGTTTAGCTTCTGGAATTGTTTTTGTGATTTATACTTATACTCTTATTTTATCCAGATAGTCAAGGTGATGAAAAAAACCTCACTTTAGTGAGTACAAGTCTTCCATACAGGCCAGAACCAGTCCAGATCATGTGATCAGACAAGGTGAGACACATTCTCCGAGTGCCAAGCGATCTCCGCAGGAGGATGGGTGAATCGTTTAACTCTGGCAGATTATATGGGTTTTATGTCAACATAAGAAAACTGGCTGAACAGGTTCCAACTTGAATAAACAGACAACATGGCGGCTTAAACCCAGTCTTTTCCTCCCTCAGGCCTGGGGTGTATTCTAGGAGTCACGGAGCACGAGCCAGAGTGCACACACACACACACACTACGGGAGGTTTGGGATCTCCAATTAAGCTAATCTGCATCCCTTTGGAGATCAGCAAGACGCATAAACTTTCTGTATAATTTCTGACTACAGCTAATGTCCTTAAAGACTGAAGAGTTTTCTTATTTATAGATAGATATTATGTGTGGTGTTAGATCACAATCTACTTTATCGTGACTTTGACCTCCTTGTTTTATAACCTCCTCTCAGTGTAACTCCAGTGTAAGAGGAAACATGAAACAGATTCACATGCGTAAAATCTTCAATGTGAAATCAGCCTACAATTATTTTATTGATTAATGTAAACTTAAGGTGCGAGTTGTGTGAAACTTTTAGTTGCATTCAATTGATTGCTTTACACACTCACACGCCCGCAAGAAGAAATATCAGTAATCCTGTCTCACAGAAAAGTAAATAACACACAGGACACTACAGGTCAGAGTACACGATAATAAAAAGTAATAAAAAGTCATTAAACATGTGCTCGAGTCATACAGAGCTGTTTCTTCTATAACTCTTTATAGACATCATCTTCTTCTCTGGGTTTGGAAATGAACTTGACCTGCAGCACTGAAGTGGTTTACAGACGTCCTTGATGAAACCGCAGAGAGTACAGAAGGGTTTCAGTTCCTCAATGTTGATTTGAATGAACTAGCATGAGAGAAATCTACATCATATATGCTAAAGCACTTGGGTTCTTATCTTCTGTAGATACGAAAGCGTTTTATAGAGATGAAAGGTGAATATGAGTTCTGCTAACACCTCTGATTGTGTGTCCTCAGGTTTCATTAACACTCATGGACAATAGTCATGCTTCTACTGTACATCATGAGTGACATCAGTGCAATGCAATACAATAGGATACGATACATTACAATACTATACTGTATTATATAATACTATACGATACAATAATATAGAATATGATATAATACAATCTAATACAATAAAATAAAATACAATATGATATGATACAATGCAGTTCAATACATTTAAATAATAGTGTATTGCAAGCAACGATGTTTGGGCCCAAGCACCTGAGCCATTGCCACCTGGGAGCACCAGAAAGACAGCGGGCACAATCGACACATGCACGTAGTGACCAATACTATTGTGACATTATTTTAGATGACAGGGAATTTTTTGTTAAGACTTCCAAATAGCACTGGTTGCTGGGAAAAAAAAACATCACACTATGATGTCACTTAGAAAGTTTTTGGCATAAGTTTGAGGCCTTGCCACAGCAGAACCATTTAAAATGTAAAAAATCCCTTTGCAATTTTGCATCATCAGTGTCAGTATATCATATAGGCCCAGTGTGGTGGTAATGGTATAAATCTCCTAGGAGGAGTATATCAAATTCTATTGGGTGCATTTTGCAACCAACCCAAAATAACAGACTACCTGTTGAGTTGAGTCCATGACATGCAAAGTGAAAGTTGTTCAGCTCAGTGAGCTCTAAATGTGTACTGTGCTTCACATTTATACCTGTATGAGCAAGTGTGTATGAGCAATGCAGAAAAGTCTAGTGCGAGGGCCCCATGCCACACCCAGGGCCCAGACACTCAGGCTTTACAATGGCAGCAGATTTCAAGTTGTGTGCTGATTTTTAAGTTTTGGAGAATTTTAAGACCCTCAAAAAAGCCCCAGATGCTTGAAAAAAAAAATCCTTAGACGATCAAGAGGGCCTTGATAGGGCTCATTACAGAAACGTCTGTCATAGTGTTTGGGGCCTAATAATACAATACAATATGATACAATACTGCACGATACAATACAATATGATATGATATGATATGATATGATATGATATATGATATCATATCATATCATATCATACAGTATAATATGGTCGAATATGACATGATAGGATGTGATATTTTTTGACATATGATGATAAATTTTAAAAACCTAAATCAGAATTACGTTTGTGGTTACATATAGATTCTTCTAGATGTTTCTCTGACTTCCTGGTGAAATGGATCAATGATATGACTTTTAGGTGTGTGTGTGTGTGTGTGTGTGTGTGTGTGTGTGTGTGTGTGTGTGTGTGAAATAACTTAATAACTACTCGGTCAGAGTAATTGGCTCCTTTAGATGTGCCACTTAAAAAAACTGCGTTTCTTGGTCTGAGGAATGTTGATGGCACGGCCGAGCTCTGATCCGTGCGTCAGGGAGGTGGTAACCAATGGCATCTGGTCCTCAGTTAATTCATGGAGAGACTGGTGGGAAATAAGTCATATTTAAGGAAAAACAGAGTGAATGGTTGAGAGACCCACAGAAGTCTGCTAAAAGGTATTTTCTTATTTGATTAAGTCTTAAGAACAAGTTTTAGACATTCAGTACCAGAACTTAACGTTTGTTCTTTCCTTCCTCCATGCAGATGAAACTCCAGCTGTTCCACATCTGTACATCGCTGCTCATGCCACTGATGCTGCTCTGCCCTGAAGGGAGTCTGACGTTCCCCCTGCATCCCATCATCCCCGGTTATGAGGCGGCGCTGCTCGAGGCCTGGATGGAGCCGATAGAGAAGGTGGAGATGTTAGAGACGGGACGGAGAGCTCTAGCGCCCCCGGTGAAACACCCACTCGAGATGGAGTACTACAAGAAAGGAGAGGAGGAGGAGGACATGGATGAAGATGATCTGCAGAGGAATGAAGTGCTCTCGTCCATCGCTGGGGGTCTGCAAGCTTTCAGCAGACAGAAAGGAGGATTCGGGTTTCGCTTCGGGAGGAAGTGACAGAAACGATGCAGATGGATGTATGGAGATTAGTATGTGTGTATATTTATACATATATACAGTGTGTTTAGATCTGTGTCTGTGTGTGTATTACCGTGTGAGACGCATAATAAATGCTCAGCTTTAATGTGTCCATACGCAAAGACATGAAGTTATGTTTTATGTTTCTGTACATAGCAGCTTCTGGATGTGTTGCAGAACATTCATAACTCCAGGACAAAATCAACCATGAGACATTTCCTATAAACGATTAAAGATCTTTGACTTCAACAATTATTCATCATTTTCTTACTTCTTCCTTTAGAATAAAGACAAGGAGGGTCAGCATTAAAAATGTATTGAAAAATCATGTTTTACAATTTAAGAGTATGTGTGTGTGTGCTTTCACTGTCAGATAGTGGTGTGAATCATAAGTAATAATAATATAATTTTAATGAATAATAAAAAATACATAATAATAATAATAATAATAATAATTGAATTAAAGTGTTTTCAATGATCAAATAAGATTTTTTACTTTTTAATAGTTACTTTTTAACTTCAAGTCTTTGGTGAAGAGTTGGCATTTTAATTATTTTAATTGTTTTTATTTTATTTTTATTATTTTAAATAGTTGTATTTAGCACAAAGATTGTGGAACACTGAATTCATTTAATGCTAACAATTGCTGTTGTTAAGTTTAATTCATACACTAATTAAATAATTTAAGCAATTAATAAATAAATTAATTAGTTAATCAACAACAGCATCCATCATCATACTATATAACCTCTTTGGTAATTTGGGGAAAAATAAAAATAATAATGCAAAATAATTTTTAATAAACAGAAAAACTTATTGCTAAAATGAATTATTACAAATTAGGCGATAGTGATGCAGTGACTTCTGTATAATTAGGCACAATCCTGCAATAATACTGTACACAGCCAGAGCCAGGTCATCTCTCACTTCCTTTTTTATTCTTCTTATCAATTAAAGAAAATACTGTAATTACAACTGCACAATTACACATGTCCTTGGGTTTTCTGCAAATCCATATAATTTTCAGGGCATTCTTCTTGTGCTGAATGACTTGCTGCCAATCATATTTAATTTAGCCATCATACTGATTTTTATTAAAATCTCATCGTCTGAGTCAGCAGGCTAGGGAATTAGTATCATCGGATTTGACCACTTACTGTAAGACTCCCCAGTTTCTCCACATCGAGCATAACCATGAGCTCCTCCTCTACCAGTTGCAGCATGAGGAGCCAAAACCTGGTGGTTTTCAGGTGACAGTGTTTCTCAACCCTGGATCTACTCATTTACTGTTTTCTCTGGCCAAACTGCGCAGAGGAGATATAATGTTATTTATTTATTTATTTATTTATTTATTTATTTTTAATGCGAATGGCACAGTAACATTGAATGTCACATTTATTTTAATACTTTTAGCCAACACTATGTTTGAGAACCGAGTTTTATTTATTTATTTTTTAGTTTAACTTATTTCTTTTTTCAACACTGAAGGCGTTTATATAAAACACACAATAATCTCCTCTGAACAGTTGATATTGAGATGTATATCTGCTCCTTCTGCTCTGTGAAGCTTCATAACGGCTCTAATCTGAGGTGCTGCTTGAGGTTAATTGGTGATTTCTGAGGCTGGTGACTCTAAATGAACTTCTCCTCTGCAGCAGTAAGTTTTGGTCTCGCTTTCCTGGGAAGGTCTTCATGAGAGACAGTTTCATCATGGAGCGCGATGGGGTTTACAAACACACTCGCCACACAATACTGTTCTTGTGAGAACTGATCCAGAACAGCCGACCTTCATATCTTATAACAACTAAATGTTGCTGCTGTTATTTAATTACCTAATTCCATATGTGTTCCACAGTATATATACATATATACATACACAATTTATCCCTATATATTAAGAGAATTTGGGGATATATACAACAATATATATATAGATAATCTATAGTTTATATGTAAATTTATAAATTTATATATTGTATAGAGTTTAGCAGTGAGATGATTGTGTGAAAGAAGCTGGACCTGAGCCTGATGGTTCTGGTATGAAGGTTCCTGTACCTTCTCTTGGATAGAAGGAGGCCAAAAGGTTTGTGACTCTGGTGGGAGGAGTCTCTGATCAAACTGTGAAGAAATCTCCTGTGGTGAAGGTGTTTCATGGTGATTATATATTATTCAACAGCTGGTGGTTTTAGCAAAGTAATTTATAGTCATATGTTTATATATTTATGTTTAATGTATTATTATTATTATTATTATTATTATTATTATTATTATCATCATCATCATCATCATTGTTG
>QMIH01002181.1:67992-82307 GCA_003987875.1 Clarias batrachus
TATTATTATTTTAATACCACCACACCATGATCCCTTGCTGTACAGGCTGAATGTCTACACAGTCCTGCACATGTTCACTCTGCCTGGATATTAATGATTTTCATTCTCAGGATTCTGATTGGTTAAAGTACTACTGACGTCACCTGTGATTGGTCAGATGTGCCACGTCCCAGGAGATCAGGCCCCACCCCTTGTTTTTCAAGTCTCAGAACGAAAGTGTTTATTTCATTTTAACATTGAGCACACTACTGTGTGTGTATAAGTGTGTGTGAGTGTATAATGTGAATAAACATGGGTTGGATTTCTCTCGTGTTTTCGGCAGCGCTGCTGTTATGTGGAGTTCCTCCAGCTCTCAGCGGTGAGTCTCTCACTTATTATACTCCCATTATACTGTACACTCTGTCTGTGTGCGCGCGCGCGTGTGTGTGCGTGTGTGTCTGTGCGTGTGTGTGTGTGTGTAGTGTGTGTTTAGTTACAGTCTATCACAAGGACGGGACTTTCCTGAAATCGAAAGTAACAAAGTAACAGAAGTTTAAATGTAAAATAACGTCTTTTAGTGTCAGTAACTGATGCGCGCGATGTTTCTGATCAGATCAAAGGCGATGTGTAACACTTTAATATTTAATATCCAGGTTTTAGATCTTATGGAAGAAGACAGATGGCGGGGATTTGATCCAACATGGCGGCGCTGGGGTTGTTGTTTCTCTGCGCACTTAAATTACTCATGTTATTTATAGAACTTATATAACTTCTTACATTTTAATGTATTATCATTAATTATATATATATTATTTGTTGAGATTAATTAGGCTCACACCATTATCCCAAAGGTTTACATGTCTGTTTTTTTTCTTGTTTTAGCCTGTTTTATTTATTTTTTATGTATATACAGTAAACGGAAAAAGGTTTTATATATAAGACTTTATTATCAGTGTATTTATACAACGAAATATGTTTGTTTAGCGCTCAGACACATAAATACATTTTTACAAGAAACAAAAGATAATTGCAGTAAAATATAAATATAACAGTAAAATATATACATCAGAACATGTATGTACAGATAATAATAATAACGCTAATAATAATGTGTTAGTATTAATTCTAATATAAATACATAATAAATAATTCAGATTATTGAAATAAAAAATGATCATCTTTAAGTCTAAATCCTAACCGAACCATTCAGCACAGTGTGTGAGGACAATAACCAGTTGGAACATGTAGACTGTAATGTGATATGGTGGTGGGGGTGCTGACACACACACACACACACACACACACACACACACACCTGCCAGGTAGGCTTAGGGCCGGGCGTGACCTGGGCAACACAGAACGTCACTCTTTGATTAGAATGAGGAACAAGGAAGTGTTTATGCACGGGTCCAAAATAATCACACGCATCTGTTCTGAAATCATGATTTATTAATTTCACATCCTCTAATCTTGCTTCATCAATGTTATTTTAAAATGACGTGTATATTATATGGAGATTGGTTGGATAAAACACCAAGGGAGTGTGAAATAAAATAAAAATGAAATTAAAGGCCTCAGCTTGTGACTGCAGTGAGTGTAGAGCAATAAAAAAAAGAAAAAAGAAAAAGGAAAGTCCATCAGTTAAATCTGACAGTAAACTCATCATTGTTGCAACTGGGCTATGTATCAGGAATACACAGTGTAGGCCTTAATGTTAAATTTTATGGGAAATTAAATTTAATATTTATTTACAGCTATCTTTAGTTTTAGTTCCCGCTGCTGTTAAAATAAAATAAAAAAGTATTAATAATAGTATATAAATAGTAGTTATAACTACTACTACTGCTAATAATAATAATTTAAATGTATTTTGTCTATATACTGTAAGTAATTACGCACATTTGATCAGAAGTTGAGTTTATGGCTCTGAAATTAATGATCCATTACTGCCCTCTAGTGGAGTAACAGAGACTATATGACACCAGTCTGCCTAGAGTGCATGTCTGTAGACTGAAATCAGAGAACCTGGAGTAAACACAGTACACACAGACAGATTTAAACCCCTAAACCCTGGAGGTTGAACATTCTAACCACTGAGCCGTCATGTCTGATCATTTAGAAGTTTAATTCTAAATTCATCTTGTGAGTTTGGTTTAGAACTAGGCTCCCACAGTCCAACATGTAGGTTAGGTTAACTTGCATTCCCAAATTGGCTGTAGTGTGTGTGTGTGTATGGATGTGTGTGTGTGTGTGTGTGTGTGTGTGTGTGTCTGTGTGTGTGTGTATGTATCTGTGTGTGTGTGATGGATTGGCACCCTTGTGCCCTAAACATCCTGGGATAGGCTCCAGGCCCCCCGCGACCTTGAGTACAGTATAAAGTGGTATAGATGGTAAGTGAGTGGTTTAGAATTTTTTGGACTATTTCCAGCGGAATGTTTTAACACCCCGGTATCAACATTTTTTTTTTTGAACAATCCATCCAGTGAAATTTACTGAATGAAGGTGAAATGTTCATGATCAGTCCTTGCTTTGTTGTCATTTCTTATCTTATGTGAAATGGCTACACTTTCATTTTTTCACAGGTGAGCACTATCTGTTCTACACCTACACGGCTCTCTCTAAACCTCTCAATCTTCCTGGAGTCTATGACTTCACTGCACTGGGAATGCTGGATGACAGAGAGCTCGACTACTACAGCAGTGAGACTCAGGTTAAGGAACCTAAACAGGACTGGATGAGAGAGAAGCTGCCGGCGGATTACTGGGAGAAAGGAACTCAGTCCCGCAAGAGTAAAGAGCAGTGGTTTAAGGTCAACGTGGACATCCTGATAGATCGGATGGGACACAATAAGACTGGTTAGTGAATGCTCTCAGTTTAATTTTTTTTTATTATTCTTTATGATTCTTATTTTTATTGTTCTGTAACATTTCAGATCTTCATGTTCTCCAGTGGAGACACGGCTGTGTGGTTAATAACCATACAAATGGAAGAATTACATTTCTCAGAGGAGTTGATGAGTACAGTTATGACGGCACTGAGTTCCTCTCCTTCGATGATGTAAACTCGAGGTGGATTGCTCCAGTCTCGGCTGCTGAGCCGACCAAAAGGAAATGGGATGAAGTGGCCATCCTTAACCAGTACACCAAGGGCTACCTGGAGAAAGAGTGTGTGGACTGGCTCTCCAAGTTCATGGACTACGGAAAAGAAGAGCTGAGAAAATACTGTGAGTAGCTAAAGAATTGTAATAGAATCAGTTCATTTCATGGCATACATTAAAAATCACTAGAACATGTGTAAATGTTTTGCTTTTCCAGCTCCACCAGAAGTGCACAGAATTTTTAAGAACTCAGTGACCAATCCCAGCAAGCTGATCCTGACCTGCATGGCCACGGGGTTCTACCCTAAAGATGTGCAGGTTCTCGTGAGGAAGCTCAAAACATCCCTACCTGAACATCTGGTAGCATCTTCAGGAGTCAGACCTAATGGTGACGGCACCTACCAGCTGAGGAAGAGTGTGGAGATCACAAAGGAGGACAAAGATCTTTACGATTGTTATGTGAACCACATCACTCTGACAGAACCAATAATCAAGGGAGGTAAGTGCAGCATTATACTAAGAAATTCCTGCTTGCAGTGTGCATTAATGCTGTAGTTACTCGATCAATATTTTTTTTCCTTTAAAGAGCCATGCCCAAGCTGTAAAGGCTTGAGTCTTCAGGGTGGTATCATCGGAGCAGTGGTTGGAGTTGTAGTGACGCTGGCGCTGGTTGGATGTGTTGTGTTTTTCTGGAAAAAGAAACAAAGGAACAGTGAGTAGAACCACATCCTCACAGATGTTCTATACTCTTCAGGAACTTTCATTTAAAGTTCACATCAAACATCAAAGTGAAGAAAGAAAAGCCTGATCTCTGGGACTTTAAACATGATGTGTTTGTTCCTACCAGATCTGCTGATTTCAGCATTTCTGCTTAAGGCATTAAGTGAGCGAGAGTTCTTTAGGTGGAGACACTTTATTATTGAGAGGATAGCACAGAGAAAATTAAGCAGATAAGTTAAATCATGCAGGAAGTCAGTACTAACTCAACTATTCACTCTTTATATCTGTGGTGAGCAGAAAGGCATGTCATCAAGCATAAAATCTTTCTTCAGGTTAAAACTCCTCTGAGCTACAACAGCAGGAGGTCACATCAGGTTCCTTTCCTCTCAACCAAAGATACATAAAATTACTATACTATAATTTACTGTACCGTACTATTTGTATTGTAACATATGAAAATTCTTAGATAAATTGCATATTTAAAAAAGCCGTGCATCATGCAGTCATGCACTGGAAAGAAAATTCATTAGTAAATTTACACTTTGGACAATATATAATACTTAGATATACAGTATAATGTAGCATTATAGTAAAAAAAAAATGCCGCTATTAAGATCAGGGTTGCCAAATCATACAGTAAAAGCCCGCTTAGGCAGTTGTACTCCAGTACAAAAAACAACACAAATATTAATAATCAGTACTAAACTTTACACTTATACATTGGAAACACTGGTTAGGACCCTGACCCTGTCCGGTCAATATCACATGTTTATCTATGAGATTTTGTATTAACTTTAATTAATGAATGTTAAAGATTATCTCTTTTTGTGTGATGTTTTGCAGGGACACCGGATCCTCCAGCAGCTGATACAGGTAGGTGGAATGTGTGGTTAATGTGAGCCAGTGACAAATCCAGCCATTGTTCCCACCTAGTACAGAGGGAACGCTTAGTTATAGCAAAAATCATTAGTGCTCTGGTTTTTGGTTAAACCACAATTAACGATCAACTCACACATGTGTTTAACTTTTTCTTCACATAGATTTTGTTTTGTTTAACATATTAAAAATAATTAAATACATGTAAGGGACAATGTTATATATGTATATGTTCCTGTTTAATGATCACTGTGTTTTTTGGATTTCAGGTCACGTGATCGTTCCCTTGATCCCGGACCCTGTGGCTCCGAATGATATTGGTAAGCCTCAGTGTTTACACAGAGATCCCGTAAATCTCTATCATTATCTAGTCTAAAGTGGAATCCAGATGCAAATAAACAAGTTAATTTATCTGCTTGAAACAATCAGTTGGTGTTTACTGTAAAAAACATAGTATGAACATTAATATAATTAACAAAACAAAAACTAATCAAATGAATGTACAGTAAGACACCCCACTGGGAATGAGTTTCAGCTTGTAGTGAGGGGTGATGGTGCATCTTTGTAAAGCAAGTGGACGTTCTGGAGTTATTACACAATGAGAACATCAGTGTGAAACAGAATGTGGCAGAATAACCGTTTAAGACGCTTCAGTGGTGTTTACTCTGCATGCTCAACTTTCTGAAGTGGAAGAAAGTATTTGGCAGTGCAGTGGTGCAGAACGATGGTGCGTGTAACCCAACTCTTCTGGTTATTAGCTGCTCTTATTAATGGGTACCAGTGTTGGGTGTAACGTTAGAGCGTTAGCTCCGCCATTCAAGTACTCAGTTATTTAGTAACTTTTAAAAAAATTTAATCCGTTATTCAGACAGCAGCCATTCCCAATCCCTTAGCGTGTTTGTGTGTGTGTGTGTGTGTGTGTGTGTGTGTGTGTGTGTGTGTAACCCTAACCCTAACCCTAGTTACTTTATCAGAAAGTCACACAGTAATGTACCGGATTACTTTTTAATAACAGCAATTTTGTATGTGATGTAATTAGTTACTCTAAAAATTAACGTCCCCCAACACTGATGGGTACTGACACAAACTGTCTGGTTTCTGTTGTAAGAAATTTGTAAGCATACTGTTGTAAGTATTTTAAATGTAAAATGACAACTTTCCTAAGTAATGGTGTCTGAAGCCTCTAATGCAATGGAGGAACCATGATGGACTTTTCTTTCACCTTTATATATTTATTTGTTTGTTTGATTTTGTTGATTTTTTTGAAGGTTTGGCTCTTAGTCATATATCAATACCTAATTTTTTTAGAGTTAATGAACATCTGAATCTTGCACCTGATTTGAACTTCTGTTCTTCTTCTGCTTTTTTCAGGGGGGGCGAGTGCACCAAAGACTGAAAGCAGTGGAAACTACTCTGACTCTGGTAAAAATTATAAGATTTAAAAATAAATAAATAAATAAATAAATAAATAAATAAATAAAATTTAATATGAGCTGTACAGACTTCTGGTTACAGCTACTTCATGTTAACTTTTATAGATGATTCATGTCTGTGTTACAGGCCACTGTGATATATACTGGATGTAATAATGGAGTGATTTACACTCACCAGTTATTTGAAATATATCATTTGTTTATCATGTTTCTGAGAGCATTAAAGCTACTTCTTCAATAAGCCAGATCATTGTGGTGTTTTTCAGGACAAGGCAGCAGTGGAAACTCAACAGATAACAGCCAGGAAGAGCTTAATATGGGTAATTGTGATCAACTGATGGACTGATGTTTAAAAACAGTTTGTGGTTTATGATGGAGTTCGATCTGTTTGATGAGCTCTGCTGTGTGTCCTGCATAGACAGTACCCGAGTTTAGCTTCAATAGAATTTTTTGCAAACAGCGTCGCCAGTTATGGAGTATTTAATGTTTTGTAAGTAATTTGTTTGTGAAAATTTTAAAGAAGGATAAACATGAATTCTGAATTGAAAAAACAAAAATCAACAAAAGATGGATTAGATCACGCAGCACTGGTCATGCTTTCAGGATGAACTGTGAAACTATGCAAACATAATTGATGACTCGATTAGTGCTG
The DNA here is from genome assembly GCA_003987875.1 of Clarias batrachus. NCBI lineage: Eukaryota > Metazoa > Chordata > Actinopteri > Siluriformes > Clariidae > Clarias > Clarias batrachus. The sequence continues at coordinate 74,750 of QMIH01002181.1, forward strand.
ATGAATTGAGACTGATCTTTATTACCCTGATTACACTGGAAACGTCTGGCCAGTCAAACCAGTCAGCACTGTAGGCCACGTTATGGGTGCACTTACTTTTCATTATGCTGACAGAGTTTTCTCCTCACCATACTGAGGGCCCAGGTTTCTTAGTTTTTCCTGTCAGAGTGAGAAATGTTACCTATGTTCCGTTTATCATTTGATCATTTTATAACTAGCATGCAGATGCAAACACTTAGCAAGAATTAGCAAGCAAAGACCTGGTGTAACCTTGACCTCTTTTTAAGGTTATACACACGTGGACAAAATTGTTGGTACCCTTCGGCTAATGAAAGAAAAACTCACAACGGTCACAGAAATAACTTTAATCTGACAAAAGTAATAATAAATAAGAATTCTATGAATGTTAACCAATGAAAGTCAGACATTGCTTTTCAACCATGCTTCAACAGAATTATAAAAAATAATGAACTCATGGAACAGGCCTGGACAAAAATGATGGTACCCCTCAATTAATAGTTTGTTGCACAAGGGTACCAACAATTTTGTCCACGTGTGTATGTGGATTTGGAGACTTTCTTTGGAGATCGCACCATTTTATTTGTAATGGTGCCAGGGGAAAAGGTTTTTACTTTCTACAAATTTAGCTTTTTATGATTTAACTTTTAAATTTTAAAGAGATGCATTATTTACATATTTACAGTATAAACCTCTCTACCTCTGCTTTATCACTTCTGATCACTGCTCATGGTCTATTTTCCTAGCACTTTTTTTCTACCCACATCTAAGTTATAACACTACAGAAGAATCAGTTATCCAGTGATGAGCCCATTCTTTACTGAAAGGCCAGAGTACTACACCTGAGCTTTACACTAGAGTCTCCTCCTCTAACATCTAGATGTTTTTCTGTAAATCAGTACTACAGTAATGATAACTGATGTCCTGATGCTCCGTACTTCTGTTTAATGATCAGTATTCTTTCTTTCTTTCTTTCTTTCAGGTTGAGCTGTAGGAATTTATTGTGGATAAATGATGATTTCTCTCACTCAAGGCTCCCCCACCCCATCAGACGTAATTTACGTTTTTACTTTTTAAGATTTTACATTATAAACCTCCCTACCTCTGCTTTGTCACTTGTAATCACTACTCATGGTCTATTTTCACAACTTTATCTTCTCACCTCTAACTGAGCCGAACAGCATTAACATGAAATGTTAATATTTGAAGCTGGATAACATAGATATGTAGACCTTTTTACAGTAAATATGAGTTTTATACCCGAGTTTAGCTTTTTTTTCGGGGGGAATTTTGTGTGTTTCAAAAGTCACTTAAGACTCTAAAGGTTTGAAGATGTCGCGTGATCACTGCATTTAGCAGCTTTCTATCTGATCTTTGCATCATAATTGCAGGTTTCCTTTATGCTGTCTTGTGTTTTCAATGAGAAACATTGTGTAAAATAGGAGATGTTAGTACATAAAAATGATTTCTCATGAACTTAAAACTAAAAGTCGTATAAATAAATTTATTGGAAAAAAATGCTTCCATGTTTCCATGAAAGTGTGTGTGTGTGTGTGTGTGTGTGTGTGCTTTTATAGTAAAAGACTGACTGGCAGAATGTGTGTGCTACTGTGTACGTTTCATCTGTTTATATTCACAATGCATTTTAAGTTGTTTCACACACTAAAGACTAATTATTCCCTGTTCGCACATACTGTACATTATAGTGACTATAAACAGTTGATTCCCAGCAGCCTCTCTGTTTTCTCTCTCCTGGAGTTAACAGGTCCGTATCAGTTGGACCGGGTCGAGCACTGTGAGTCTGTGAAAAGACTGGAAGATAAGTAGCTGTTTAAAGAGCTACACCTGCAACCACCTGAGTGTGTGTGTGTGTGTGTGTGTGTGTGTGTGTGTGTGTAAGGGTGCACAGAATTTAACTGATCAGGCTACTCCATTAATATGATTGCAAACTACACAAATTATTAGAAATTAAGTTTGTTCACAGTGATTCAATTTCAATTTAATTTTATTTGTAATTTTATTTTATTTTTAACAATTGTCTCTGTCACAAAGCAGCTTTACACACAGTGATGCACAGCATAGGGAGAAATGGTTTTGAGTTGATATTGTTTCAGGTACGAGAGGTCCAGCAAGTTAAAGTTGATTTATTTCAATTAATAAAGTGATTCAGTATAGATTCATTACACACAGAATGATATATTTCAAGTGTTTATTTCTCCTAAGTTTGTTGATTATGGCTTAGAGCTAATGAAAGCCCCTAATGTATCTGAGAAAATGAGAATACTGTGAAACAGTTCTCTATTGGAGACTCATTGTGCCACTCGTTTAAAAAGGTCTGAGACAAAATGTAAACCTCGTGTAAAAAAAAAAAAAAGGTCAGTATTTGACTGCAGTCACATGCTTAAACCAAAACAACTCTAATTTTAAAAGGAACTTTAGTTGACCTGCAGGCCTGTAAAGCTCCTGCACCAACTTCATCCCAATGTGCATGTTGTCAGACTCATCCGAGTACGTGTTCAGTGCTGAGAAGATCCTATCTGGCTCTATCGCATGGTCCGATACCTTTGGGCTTGCCAATGTTTCTGTCTCAAATGTAAATCTGGACCTTGAATCAGAATCCTGTCCCTGAGATCATTGAATTCCTCTTCAGGGACTGGACATTGGCTAGCAGGATGCTGCATTAGGATACATCTTTTGTCCTTTCTAACTTGGGAATCATGGATCTGGTTTATAAATAAACATTAATAGCCAACTGGATTGTAAACCAATAAAAAAAAAGTAAGAGTTAAGAGTGCTGTTGGTGTTTTTCTTTATTCGTTTCTCTCTGCAAGCCAGTCCGTCTGCACCCCACCTCTGAGCCCAGGAGAACGGGTCAAAGAACAGCCAGCACACGGATGATTGCTCTTTTACCAGTCTAAATTTTATTCGTTAAACACACACATATATAGTAGTTACACACCCTCCTGTGCGGGCGAAGCACAAGATAGGAGAATTATCAAGGACAGAAATGAAGAAATATCATGACAGTTTGCTATGCAGTTAACCAAAATTAAAAAATTACAAGGTCGAAGAAAAACTAAAGAAAGCCGGAGAAACAGGAACAGAGTACGCATGCTCCTGACTTCTTGACGCCGTTTTCGTCCTCGCACACAGCAAATATCCTTCTCACATGAGGACAGAGACAGAGTGYCCYGTCCAACARAAAATATCAYGAATAACCAAGAGATCATGGATGTCAGCAATTTTCCCTTATGATGAGTAATAAGTGATTAAAATAAGRTTAAATGGAACAAGAGACAGTGTGGTTATTTAAGACATCTTTAAACAAATAATAATTCAGAAGGAGATTGAAGTGCATGACCAAATCTGGTTTGAAATGATTCAATACAGTAGAGCACAGTATAATGTAGTATATACTTATATATCATTTTTCCCTTACAAGTGCGCTGAACTCACTGGCACCATCTTGTGTCAGCTTGTGTAATTTTACATATTCCATGTTGAGTTTGAAAGCTAAACACCAAGCATCTGATTTCATATTACACCTGATTTCATATTACACCTGATTTCATATTACACCTGATTTTATATTACACTAAAATCATATTACACTAAAATAAATGCTTCGAAGAGCTGGGAGGATCAACAAGTATTGAGTGAACTGTGAAAGGTGGGTCTCACAGCTAACCCTCAGAAATGCCATCTGGGGCTGACCAAGGTACAGTACTCTGGGTATTAGATCGCACGCGGTGTGTTGAAGCCGCAAAAGCAAAAAGTGAAGGCCATCCGATCATACAGTACCTATGCCCAACAATGAGGGAACAGGTACATGCCTCTTCTCTTCATTATCCGCACCCCTCTCCAACCTCCTGGGAAAAGTATTTGCGGAAAAGGTTTGCTGGTCTCAGGGAGAAGAACAGGCTTTCAATAGCCTAAAATATAATATCCACTGAAACCCTGATTTCGACTGCCCCTTCATCATCCATCCAACGTTTCGGACACCGGGCTTGAGGCAGCCTTTTCTCGAGGGCGAGGAACGCCCAATCCTGTAGCCAAAGCATGTTAGTAGAAGACTTACAGCAACTGAGAGACATTATGCTATTATAGAATGGGAGGCTCTTGTCATTAAGTGGGCAGTAGTGAAGCTGCTTTCAACTCTTTTAGCTTTGCCTTTTCTGAGACCTTGATGTCGTCCCTCATCTCATCTCTCAGTCTGGATTTTCTTGCCTACTCGTCTGTTTTAGTTAATCTGTAGAGACTCTGTGTGTCTAGTCTATTTGCCCACTTTCTTATAAATTACAGTATAAAGATTGTTTTAAAGATACAAATGAAACTTTTCCCTGTTTGTTTTTTGCAGGACCCTGAGGTTTAATGCTAAACTCTTTATATCTGGACACTGCTTGTCTCTGATTTAGCTAAATACTTTGTCAAAGGATAGTAGAAATGCTATGAATAGTCACACTAATAATGTTTAAATACCAGTTTTTGAAATTCAATAATAAAATAATTTTTGTTAATTATATTATTATTGAACTCAAAATAATATAAACATAATAATGATGGTGTTTGTGTGATTTATCAGTAACATAAACTGTATAGTGTCAACACCTCGAGTGTATGATGTATGCGCTGTTGTGGTGTCTCAGGCTGTAGTTAGAGCTGCTCTTTGTGGAGGTGTGAAGGACTACACCAGTTACACCAGTTAGACAGGTGTACACTAAACTGGATTCAGTAATGGTGGTGTGTGCGCGCGTGTGTGTGTGTGTGTGTGTATGTGTGTGTGTGTGTGTGTGTGTGTGTGTGTAAAATGTACGCTAACATCACTCGCTAAACGGAATTCACTATAAAATTTGTAAATAAAACTGAAGCACAAGTCTGCACATGTGCACACACACACACACACACACACACACACACACACACACACACACACACACACACACACACACACAATGCCCCCTTTTACTGTCAGACTGGGAAAACACATGCATAACAGATGATGAGATTAAATATCTAAAGATCACTTGGAGGCGGTTTTGGCATGAGTCAAAGTTTATTCACTCGCTCTTTGTGAATATAATTTTCTACTTGTCAGCACAAATAATCTCTGTCTCTCTCATGAGTGAAGATTCAAAGATGTTTTATTGGTGTGACAAATTTTTACATTTGTGTTGCTAAAGCTTAGACATGGTGCTTGGCCTCTTCTGTGTCTGTTGGCCACGCCTTTTCACTGCTGCTATAACAGACATGTGTGAAATGTGATCCAAACACCATCTTACTGCAGCACGTCACTGTACATGAAGCTAAAATTCTGCAAAGAGCCAAGAGTCTCTTGGTCTTCCTTTCCTGGGGCGGTCCACATGTCAGCCAGTTTCTTTGTAGCGCTTGATGGTTTTTGTGACTGCACTTGGGGACACTTTCATAGTTTTCCCATAGTTTTCATTATCGGAGTGTGCGTACATTCCACCTAGTGCTAATGCTAAGGAAGCGCTATGGAAACTGTATGCTAAGATCAGAAGATCAGAACACACACCCCGATGGACTGTTTATTGTTGCTGGAGATTTCAACCATGCAGATCTCAAGTCAGTGCTTCCTAAATTCCATCAGTATGTGGACTTTGCAACAAGAGGGGAAAACACGCTGAATCTTGTTTACACAAACTTCCCCAACGCATATCGGGCAGAGCCCCGCACCCACCTCGGCTACTCAGACCACATCTCTGTTATGCTAATTCCAGCATACAGACCACTCGTCAGGCGTTCAAAACCGGTTCTGAAGCAGGTAAAAACCTGGCCAGCAGGAGCCATCTCTGCTCTTCAGGACTGTTCAGAGAACACTGACTGGAACATGTTTAGGGAGGCTGCGACTTACGGCGACTTGACTGACTTGGAGGAGTACACGTCATCAGTGACCAGCTACATCAACAAGTGCACYGATGACGTCACTGTCTCCAAGAACATCATCTCRCGACCCAACCAGAAACCATGGATTACTGCGGAGGTGCGTGCACTACTGAAAACCAGAGACTCTGCCTTCAAAGCGGGGGACAAGGCGGCCCTAAGAACAGCAAGGGCCAAACTGTCCCGGGCCATCAGAGAATCCACTATCACTTCAGAGACAGCGTGACACACGGCGATGTGGCAGGGTATACAAGCCATCACTAACTACAGGACTTCATCACCTGCCTGTGACAGTGATGGCTCCCTTCCAGATGCGCTGAACAACTTCTATGCATATGGTTCAACATGCAGAACGACATGACGGCGAGGAAGACTATCCCTCCGCCGAACGACCAGGTGCTGTTTCTCACCACGGCTGATGTGAGGAAAATTCTACGTAGAGTCAACCCACGTAAAGCTGCTGGACCAGACAACATCCCAGGCAGAGTGCTCAGAGAATGTGCAGAACAGCTGGCAGATGTTCTCACCAACATCTTCAACATCTCTCTGAGCATCGCCGTCGTTGCCACATGCTTTAAATCTACCACCATTGTCCCCATGCCGAAGAAGTCTTCTGTGTCCTGTCTCAATGACTACCGCCCTGTTGCACTCACACCCATCATCATGAAGTGCTTTGAGCGGCTCGTCATGAGACACATCAAGACCCTGCTGCCCCCCTCAATGGACCCGCTGCAGTTCGCGTATCGTCCAAAACGTTCAACGGACGATGCCATCTCCACCACACTCCACCTGGCACTGACACACCTGGACAAGAAAGACACTTACGCCAGAATGCTGTACATAGACTTCAGTTCAGCATTCAACACAATCACCCCCCAACACCTGATCGGGAAGCTGAGCCTGTTGGGATTGAACACCTCCCTCTGTAACTGGATCCTGGACTTTCTGACCGAAATGTAACAAACACGCTACTATTAATAAAAATAATAACTTGCCGTTAGCAGAATCAGGGGAGGATAAGGACCACCAAAGATCAATATTTGTGTAGCCAAAAGTGTATATACATTTATTTACAGTGTCACTCCGTTCGCTCCCAAGATCATCCACTACACTCTTTCTCACACACACACACACACACACACCCCGAGTCTCTGAGCTCTTTTCCCCACAAAGTTTTTATAACGGCGATGTCGTCCCGGGACGAGCCTTGCTCTGCTCTTGCCGTCTTTCGGATGCACGTCCCCTTTAATGGCKGCGCGGCGTACAGCAAAGACTCCCTCCTCACGAGCGCCGACCAGACACCGYGCGCGATGCGCTGACACACGGTGGCAGAAGACGTYGGAGGATGAGAAGCACCCAAAGAGTAGAGCAGAGAAACACACAAAACAGAAAACCCTCCTGTGTAGCAACAACAGGAGGGATACCCGTAAGTGTAAACATATACACAATGTATAGATTCATACACCAAAATGCCTCGGCGGGCTTTACCCGAGCCAACACAAAAAAACCAACATACTCACATGCGCCACAGACATTACTATCCCGCATTCGGGTTTAAAACTTGCAGATAGCTTTAGCTTTAGCTTCGGCTTTAGCATTAGCTTTGGCTTTAGCATCGGCTTCGGCTGTATAATGGCCC
>QMIH01002182.1:6681-19420 GCA_003987875.1 Clarias batrachus
CWTYWWTMATYWWKTAGTAGTAGTAGCAGCTGTAGTATGAATCAATTATTTATTGTTATACATATTTCAATAGCATCTTTTTTTATAATGGTATCCGGTATTCCGATAAATATTCAATATATAATGTCCGTAGTGTTATGATAGAAGCTATTTGAGATGCAATGGAGTAATCTGACCACTAGGTGTCAGTAGTGTTACACACAGTTGAAGGAGATATAACAAGAGTAAGAGAACATGATGTTGCTGCTGCTGGCGTGCATGTCCAAAAAATTATAATAAACTTGGGTTTGCTACAGAACTGTTTTCTTATAGTTMTTAAGAAACATTACACGTAGTGTGAAATTTCCACAGCAGCATYGACAGGTATCCGAAGTGCTTACGTTACCATGGTAACGCACGGACGAAGTGACGCCTGCGCTTGTGACTTCGCTGTGTGTTGACGATGGGAGTTTTGCCGAGGGAAGTAGGCAGTAGGGAGCACCGTGTGAAGTACACTTCGGAATGGAACGCRGCCAGAGTCTGAACTTCGCCGGAAGTGGGCATGAAAAATGTTTAACCATAAGTCATTGCGCCTCGATGGAGTACGAAAAATTGAGCTCGAAAAATAATTTATATATCCATTATTATTATTATTATTATTATTATTGAGTAATGTTCATATGACATTCAAATTTCCGTTTAATTTCAATATATCCTTACTATTATATAGGCTAATCATTAAAAAAAAAGCACAATAATAAGTTCTCCAATCATCTTGTAAATTAATCAAATACTTTATTTAGGAGTTATACACATTTCACTAGTATACGTGTTATAATGGTCAAAAAACATCCTATATTCAATTTCCGCGGTGTGACGTTCCACAGCAGCAGCAACAGGGATCCTATGCCTCAGTGCTTATATTACCAAGGTAACTCACGGAGGAAGTGMCATCTGCCCTGTTGACGTTGCGAGGTGTTTYGAATGTGGACTTTTGTYGAAGAAAGTTCGCTTAATCGACATTTTCTGCACACCGAGTAGAGAGCACCATTTGAAGTGCACTGTGGAATGGAACGCAGCCAAAGGCTCTTCCGCGAGAATTTGTGCGCGTGTCACTGAGCTTCGACGGAAAGCAATATAGCTCCAAACTGACGTTGTTATTGTTTCTTGTAACATACAGTAGATGGGATATTACATTAGATTGAACATTACGCGCCTTGAATACGAAACGTATTGAAACATACGCTGCATTGTTAATGGTGCTTGCGAAGCAGTACTATTATAATGTCACACGCTTATTATTACGATTTTCTTCTTCTTCTTCTTCTTTTTTTTTTCCTTCTTCCGAACAAAAGTTTGGCGGTTAAGTAGTCCCGGTTTGTCGTAGACCCATGAATTAGGTGTCAAATGGTGCGGCTCATTCGGGAATGGGGTGCTATGACTTTTCTAAGGGGTGGGCGCAGTGGCCCCCCAACCCTCCCCTCACACAATTAAGAAAAATTGCTCTACATCATAATATTGCAGAAACAATGTTTTATTTCACAAATCACTCAACTTACAATATCACAAAAAATCTTGGAACATAAATAAATATACTGTCTTTTACATATTACTTTTATTAAGAATAAAATACTGATAAAATATAGTTAAATATTGTGTAAATAAATGATCTAAAGCACACCACACTCCAGAAAAATAGAATTATAACACTGAACTTGAAACAACAACAACAAAAAAACTAAAATCTGACCTTTCTGGCCTTCCTTGATGCAAAATCATCAATAATGTCATCGTACAAGATGTGCTCCCCTATTGAGTGATCGATACTGATGATAGCAAGACCAGTGAGCCGTTCTTGAGACATGGTTGATCTCAGATATGACTTGATCAACTTCAGTTTTGAAAAGCTCCTCTCTGCTTGAGCCACAGTCACTGGCAGAGTAAATGCAATCCTGAGAGCAGTCCAAAAGTTGGGGTAGATCTCCGATAGATCCTTTTCATGAATAAAAGTGATGAGCTCAAGGAAGGTCATGGTTTTTGATGGGAGGGGAGGGAAGTTCTTGATTTCGTGCACAAGCTCTCCTGTCCAAATCAGAGTGGCCTTCACAGTGCAGTGTGGTGCCTAGTGTATTGCATTGCTCTGCCAGCTCTTCATCTGCAAGACTAGGCTAGCAAGAAGGCTAACAAACCTAAAGTTATAACACTAATCATCATTAGAACTTCATTGACATGATACAGTAATCATACAGAGAGAACGTTGTTGCATACCTTTATCTTTTGCTCGTTTCTCATCTATGAAAGTCAAGGTGTTTAGCCCACCATTGGATGGATTTCCCCTCCTTTTGGAGAGGTGAAATTTTCTTCGCTCCTCCTCCCCTCCGCGCCCCTTTCCACTTCTCACAGCTTCAGTGCGGCACCTTTTCAGCAAACGTGCACAGGGGCGCCGCCGCGCCAAAGTCCTATATTTATTTTTTTTAAAAACCCCGTTTAGCGGTACGCCGGCGCATCCCCCTCAAGTGCCGCCCCCCTGGGGCTGCCCAGTTCGCCCATGCCTAAAACCGCCACTGGGTGGGCGTTAAATTGCCCCCACAAGTGCCGCCCCAAAAGTCCCCTAGACTTAATATTCAGACCAAATTTGACGGATTGTAGCGCAGAGCGAGCATTTCCACATTTGAAGAGTCTTGCAAGTTGTGTCAGAACATACTCCACAAAAGAGAAGTTGTACACCTGCGGCGCAAGAGGTGCCCACATTTCCCCCATTGACATATAATGGGGAAAAAATCCCATAGATTTAACATTGAGACCAAATTGGACAGATTCTTTCGCAGATCAATAATTTGGTGGAAATCTCTTATTTACCACATTTGAAGAAGTTTGCAAGCTGTGTCAGACCATACCCCGCAAGAAGGTATAGGTTTTACCCCCAGGGTGCAAGAGGTGTCCAAATTTTCCCCATTGACTTACAATGGCGATATTGGCCCGTAACTATTCCTGTAACGTTTGTCGTACACCCATGAAAAAGGTGTCAAATCGTGCGGCTTATTCAGGAATGGGATGCTTGGCATGTCTTTTCTAAGGGTGGCAATTAACTGATAATGGTAACTTCCATAGGAACATTGAAACTGAACTTAAATGCGGACCCCCATTGTCGTAGAGACATGGGGGACGGGCTCATTTGCCAGCATGATGTTACTATGATTAGCATGATGCTAGGGTGATTAGCATGTTGCTATCATTAAGCTAACTATATTAGCCTGTTCCTAACAACATCATTAGAATGCTTTGAAAATGAACCTACCTGTGAGATATGGCGGGGGGGGGGGGGCGAGTTTTGCCACGGCAAGCACCACTCACATTTTCTTCAGAAAACTAGAGAGTACATTTTTTCTTCAGAAAATGTACCTCTCTAGTTTTTTATTACTGTTTAACCAATCTAAGATTTGTTTATTCTATTTCAAAATGCATTAATTTTATAACATTGTATTTGCTTTTTGATATGTTTTTGTTGTTTATAAATAGCGGACCACTACCAGTGCTGATCTGTTTTATACGCAGTTTTTGTGCATATTCAAATAGATTTGATTTTGTAACCTAATGCTTTTATCATTTCCAAAAGGGACATTATCTTATATTATTATTATTATTATTATTATTATTATTATTATTATTATTATGGGAATGGTGGCTCAATCTGTTTAGGCTGTAGGTTACTGGGTTTCTGATTGGAAGGTTGGGGGTTTGAGTCCCAGCACTGCCAATTTGTCACTGTTAAGCCCTTGAGCAAGGCTCTCAAGCTTCAGGGCTGCTATATCCTGGCTGACCCTCATCTCTGATCCCAACTTCCTAACTGGGGTATGTGAAAAAATAATTTCACTGTGTGCTGTAAGGTACATGTAAATAGTTACGTATTATTTGTTAGGGCTTTAATGTATATTATCTCTCTTGTTCTTTTTTCTTTTTCTTTTTAAAATTCAGTTGCACAATTTGGGTAAAAGAGGGGACTGTTCCCCAGGGTAATCAAACTACTGGGAAATCTTTATCTACTGGGTTTCTATAATGGCACATGGGACATTCTACAGAAAAGGTGGAATTCGGGTCATAAAAAATTCCTGAAATGAATTTCCTCCATCACACCTATAATTTTCTAATAGCAATAACCTACCTTTAAACTTTATAAATCCACAAAAAGGAGAGTGTAGTGCATTTTTATACATCTAATATCTGGTATTACTTCTCGTCCTGGTAACTCCAATGAAAATAACAAAGACAATTTAGAGATTTTTTAGATCAAAAACAAAAAATTATAAAATGAACACTGATTATGGACTTGAAAGCTTGCAAAATAAGTTTTCAAAATAAGTGATGTAATTTCTGAACTGATATAGGGTGACATCTGACATGCTTTTGCATTTGTTCAGTGCTCTTCATCTAGTGACAAATGCTGCAGGAACGATTTCAAATTGTCAGATGTATTTAAAAATAAAACTCTATTTGTGTAACACCAATGACATGTGACTATTTTTTTATTTAATGAAAAATTTAATTTTTTTAATGAAAAATTTAATTCCCAATGGTTTTCACACAGATTACAATGATCCCTTTAGGTAAGCAATTACTATTGCATCAGGGTGTTGAAAAGCTGTCTCATTTTCCGTCCAATAAAATTTTGCACTTGAGACTATTTTATTTGTTTTAACTGGTTCCCTGCCATGACATACACTTTACTGATGACTGGCTCTTCAAGTTGTTAAAAAAAATGTATATGAATTTAAACTGGATTATACAAAATTTTTCCCTTACTTGCACTAGAGTGGTGGAATGTAAAAGTATACTTTATAGCTTTAAATATAGGTTAGGATAAATTAATAGAATTCCGGCAGGACTGCACGTATGCTATCTTTCCTTAACCCCTGTCTTGCGTATGAGCGTGTGTGTATGTATGTATATGTGCATAAATCCTTTTAAAAAATCTATCGTTTACTTCTAATAACATACAGACTCAAAGAAAACACTTTCAATTGCTTTGAGGTGAGCTTTATGAGAGAATGTACTACAGAAACATAGCTGCCAGCCACATAGCAGAAACTGAGTSGAGTTTGAAGCTACGACATCTGTTGTCAACATCACGGACCAAACTTGTGAAAAGTGTTTTCACAGAGTTTTTATTTCTGGTGTAAATAATAATACATTTTTACAGTTTTTCAATGAGAAACTCAATCACTGCATCACTTGAAGTGCATTTGAAATAAAACAAGAAATGCATGATGTATGAATTCTTTTAATGACATGTGTTAGGTATTGATTGTAAATAAGAATGAGAAACAGTCATAAATGAGTGTGCAATTCTCTCTCACACATTCTCGACACTGTTTATCCTGTACACGGTTGCGGGGAGCACATCTCAGAACACCCGGGACACCCATCGCAGGTTACAAGCACACACTCACAAACCAGGGGCAGTTTGGAAACTCTAGTTAGCCTAATCTGCATGCCTTTGGGCTGTGGGGGGGCAATCAGAGTACCCAGAGTAAACCCACCACCCTGGAGATGTCAGTGCTAACCACTATGCCACCACGCCACTAATAATTAAATTATTTAATCTTCTGTTGATGTTATAACTCTTATCTACTGCATAGTATAAGTTTAAATATAAAACCATATTTCATGTAAGTAGTTTATCGTAGCTTAAAAATTGGCTAAAGTTGTTCCTAGAAGACCTCTCAACAACTTGGGTCCATATTGCTTTGCCAGATCAAACTGTAATGTATTCTATATTGTGCTGCCTAATCAGCATTTACAGCAGTACCTTGACTGTATACTGTGACCAATCACATCTTCTCTTGTGTCAACCAGATCAGTTTAAGTTCATCAGCGATATACAAGGATTTTAAAGCTCGGGAATTGCACGCCTGCTCCTGCCAATGCCGGTAAAAAAAATTCAAACACAAAAGGGTGAAAAAAACAACAAAAAGCTAGACTATTCGGGGATATTATTGTGGACTTTTTAGTAGTCTGAATTGCTCCTGCTATGTGTTGCTTCACATTACTTTTAGTGAACTAGTGAATTTGACTTCAGTGAATTAACAGTTCAATTCAATTTTATTTGTACTATATAGCGCTTTAAACAATTTTCATCGTCGCAAAGCAGCTTTACACAACCAAAAGAATTATTTACATTTGTATGAAAAAAAAATGGTCAGATAGTCCCTGATGAGCAAGCCGAGGGCGACAGTGGCAAGGAAAAACTCACTGAGATGGCAGTAGGAAGAAACCTTGAGAGGAACCAGACTCAACAGGGAACCCATCCTCATCTGGGTGAAACAGAAAGCAGGAATTGATCTGCATTCATACTGTGTGTTAGGTGTCAGGCATTTCAGTATAATAGTTGTTAATAGATGTTAATTGATGTTAATATGGAGTCCAGGTAAGTAGTTAGCCATTATTTGTCTTTACACGGCACCAGTCCATTAATGTTATTTAAGTAAGGGATAATAGACGACATGACCTTCGGGTGACAGAAAGGCATTAGCTAAAACAGGGCTAAAATCTACTACATTGTGTTGTTTTACTAATGTCTCCCTTGAAGGAACAATAGACTCCAGTGTGGCAACCATGATTACAGACAACTCTTGACCCTATACTGCAGTTTCTAAAGAAACCTAACAGCTCCAGGACTTAAAATTTTAATTTAAACAAAGTAAAAAAAAAATCATTGGGCTATTGATGTTTGTGAACTTGGTGGTTGTTGCAATATTTATAGATTTAATAATATTCAGCTTTTTTCTTATTGAAATGCATGATGGATTGTTCACTTCTTTGAAAAGTTGCTGATGTTAAAAAGTCTTCCATAAAATCTTTCATTGTTTTATACTCCTAATGGTGATTAATAAGCTTCATGGACATCAGCTATGTTTATTCCGTTTTAGGATGTTATTTAACCATGACTTTCAACTTCAATTCAGGTTTTTCACAAAGAAATATTTTTAATGTTTATTACAAGTATGTCATGGTCCACCTTATCTTGATCACATAATTCATATGTTAACGCTCTTCTTTTTTCCACTACAGCCTTATGAAATGCAGAAACATGCCCTGCTAAAGTCTTTGCCCCAAATAAAACACTAAACAATAACTGTGAAACTGGTTTTATTATTATTATTATTATTATTATTATTATTACTATTATTATTATTTATATTACCTGACCTTTGGGAACAAAGAAGGAAAACAATAAATTTGTCCACTCTGTCGTGTTTAATGTTTGAAGATTTCATCCTTCTATAGAGTCCAGTAATTGAAAAGTGACAATTAACCTTATATGCTGACTCTGCAGATACAAACCACTGCCTCAGTGAGCAAGCTCTGAGATCAAAGTGGAGAAATACATAAAAAAAAAAGTGCTATTTTGATTTACAGTAAATAAGCAAACTTAGAAGCAGCTTCTTATTTATTAAACAAATGCAACTGGAAGACTGTGGGAGAGTGCTGAAAACATAAATTTATAATGGAGTTTTTCTTCCCTAATTGTGTGTGGGCATATTCAATGAAATGCCATGATTTCTCATGAAAGAGTTGTTCTGATAGCATGAGGAATCATGCCTTAAATGTTCTAAGTCTTCTATATAATTCTAATCAATACAAAATGAATTTAACTCTGGACAGAAATACCTTTGGTGACACTGCTTAAGTTTGGTGAATGTGTGGTATGAACTCTAAAGGCATCCTAACAAAATTTTAGAGTGTGAATTTTTTTTGAGACAGACTACACATTTTTGAGGCCCTAACCCTAAATTCCTGTGTTAATATTTAGATGAGGCCTTGATTTACTTAAAGTCTGAAACAGCATATATATTACAGGCAGTATGAAGAAACTTGAAAATGACCTGTATGTCACTTTGAAAAGTGTTTCACAAGTCCTCAGTCAAAAGTGGAAGGACTAATGTCTTGGCCCAATCCAGAGGAGCTACAGTGATTTCCTGGTTTTGCCAAAGTTTATGGAAAAACTGTAATTACACCTTGCCATTAGAAAAGAAACTCTGAAGTATAAGTTTGAAGTATAATCAGGAGTATAATCAACACATACAGCACGGACTCAACACATGAAAACAGAGATTCATGACTGCTCCAATACTGCATTGACTAGACGCTGACTTAACACTTTGTAGTGGAGGTAGATGCCATTGAGAAAGAACCATACTGACTTCCTGTAATAGTAGAGAAACTAGTAGGAGGGCACAAATTTTCAAGTATGAGTACCTGTTTTGGGTACTAACCAATACTGATATCAAATATGTCTCAGCTGCATTTCCACTGCACTTCTCAAGAGGTCCAGTACGCCTATCTACCATTCAATTATTCATTGTAAGGAAGTATACAAGTTTACATTTGTAACTACAAATGCAATACAAACTTTATTGACATCTCAGTTAGTATGTATTTCCATCCCATTTAAGTACAATAAATCTTGAGTGAAAGCAGAATTGTTTCAAGTGATTTTAATGGATTTTTTAAAAGGTTAATGTTGCCGTCTCTGCCCTGAGCACTGGCTGCCACTGACTTCCGTTGTCACGTGATTGCACCCTTCCCGTTCCTTCTCCCAGTATGGTAACGCAGCCACAGCTAAATTTAGCACGATCCTTAGCAGCACAAGGAAGGAATGTGGGTTTATTTCTGTTCAATGTACTGTACATTTTGACCTGCAAACTGCACATTCTATTGTAATTATGTAATTTTATATATTGTCAAAAGAAAAAGAAACTGACATTACCAAATGAATTGTACAATTATAAGTGCAATACTCATGCGATTCAAGAGGATGTCAGGCAGTAGTAGGAGATGCGTAGTCAAAATATATTAAATTACTTTTGTAATTACTTATTTATTATTTTATTATTATTTTATTAATGGAATTATTTAATTAATAACTTAATGCACAATATACCATTCAATAGTCATATTCAATTCCATTCATATGGAATAGCTTAAATGTTCTTTGTCACCTCCTGCAGTAGGCACCCAGTGCCTGTCACCTCAGTCAACTCTCGGCATAGCCTCTCCCAAGTCTGTAATATTATCCATCTATCCCGCATAAATCCTTCAAGATTATTATTATTACAGTTATAGCAATGTCCAAAGAACTGAATTATATCCGGTGTATAAATGGGAGTATGAACAGTTCACACATAATACAATCGGAGAACAGTTAATTAGTGTGTGTTTTTTTCCGTAACATTGTAAATGATATCTGGGCAGATGCTGATCCCACATTATGCAGCGTCAATATAAAAACTTTTCCCATCATCATTTCCGAATGATGACGGTTTTTTGACTGTGGCTGCGACGGTTTGCTGTATGAGCGATGACGCTGCACTAATTCGTAGCCCCTCCTCTTCCGTTCAACGTAACGTGGGGGCGGGGACGTGGGGGCGGGGACGTGGCGTCCCGTCACCTTACTGTTCGCGGTAATTCATTCTGCCCTTCTCTTCGCTCGGAGTAGTCGAACAAAGCAGTTCTAGCAGCTTAACATGGCAGGTTATCTTAAGGTCCTCAGCTCTCTTACCAGGTCTGCTGCTGTTTTATCTAAAAGCCCAGCGGTCCTTTCTACTCAAGCTTGCCAGACGTTACAGCAGAGGAACTGTAAGTTTTAAAGCAAATGCTATTTGGACTTCTTCATAAGAGAATAATTCCGTTTCCTTTTGACGTGGCAAACCAATTTTAAGTTCTCGTCTCACTTCAAGTCTCGCCGAACTGCATCTCTCTCAGCAGTTTACACGGGATTTCTGTCGGTTACTGTTCACTGTGTTTCATAAAACATGCCTTTAACACTCAACGTCTGTTAGAATTCTACAGACCTCGACGGCTCTCTCTACCCATCCTGAAATCGGCGGCCGATGGAGGCCGGCTAACTCGCTAGCTTGTCTTTGTTGGCTTCGCGCGTGCTAATAAAAAGCGTTTTCTTTGACCGAAATAATAAACCCTATTGCAAAAAATCGTGCTTCGAATGCCGTTATGAATAGAGACAGCTTATTTATATCTTAAGTTGAGCCATGTTCTGTTCTTCGCTCTTGCAACACAGTCGAATGTCAAGGTCAGTCGTTGGAGATGAGTGTACGAGGTTTATTGCCGCGTGACCCCTTGGTTTAAAGCCACCTTATAAAAATTTTCAATCAAATGTACGCATTGTACCTTCCGTAAGTGATTTAGGTTTACGGAATAACTCCTGTTTTTCGAACATTTGTGCTGTGTTTTTAAGTGAAATTTATGTAAATCTTTTGTGTTAAATGCACTCACCAGTGGTAATAGCTTTGCATTAAAGGACGCTATATAACGGGTTATTATACGATTGTAGGAAAAATAGTGKTGAGAAACCGTTGAGTCCCACACATCCCTAACTTTGGAACTATACATGGCTGACTAGGCCACATGAAAGGCTTCGAGAATTAGGCAGTAACGTTACAGCACAGCTGTCTGCTTGGCTTCAGTGTCCTGTGTTGGGAAATCGCTTTCCATATTGTTTAATTTATATTGTTTATAGTTAAATTTACCGAAATTTTCAGGCTAGCTCCTGGTGGGTATAAAAAAAAGATTAGGAGTTGCCTAATACTTCATAAGCTTGACCCAGTTAGGTTGACAACAGCAGCTGGTGCAGGCTAGGTAACTTGCTTAAACAGAAGGAGTATATAGATTAAATTGSCCACAACTGCTCGTTAGTCACTAGAGTTTACACATCACCTGGTATAAAATGCTAAATATGACACTTTTTGGGGGAGGGGGGGGGGGGTTGTATTTTGTCAAAATGATTGTAACAGTGATTACTCATTTCTGCACTGTTGTAATACTCCAGTTTCAATGTTGGTCCATGGGCATTAGTGTGGGGTGAACATTGTTATTGAGCAGCTCTTGGAAGTGTGAGTTTGAGAAACCATTTTTCTCCCACAGCCCTCTTTGACTTTGGAGCTGTAAATTCCATGGCTGACTAGGGCACATGAAGGGCAACGAGCGCACACTAGGAGAGCGAGAGTTACACAGTGCAACTGAGTTGTCAGGTTGACTTTACTGTATCCCTGATAACTCGGTTGTCTCTTTTATTTAATTATCAGTGTCCATTGTGTTCTCACCCTTTGGTTGTTATTTTGGTGCAGTACTTTAGTATAGTTATGAATCACAACCATATTTTATATTCTTRTTTTGCAGACATGTGACRYGTGAGAGAGAAACATTACCMCCACAAGTCATAACAGTGGATGAAAGAAGCACTGTTAACCAACATTAGGCTACTGTGTATTTTCATTGATAATTATGTTTGAGATGCACTTAGTAGTGGGGCTGCACTCTTCTTGCCAAAATGTGAATCACAGTTTTGACCAAGGGAATTGAGATTACTATTCTCACACAATTATTTTCTTTTCCCAACCAAAAACATTTATCGCACCTGCTGTCAATATAGGATTTTCAATTCTCTTGTATTAAAAAAAGTCACTTTTCCCTATTTTAGATCCCTTAAAGTAAATGGAACACATCACATGTTTTTATTATTGTAAGGTAAATGTCAGAGCTTGTTAGGTAGTTGGTGCTTACATACATGGTTTAAAGTGTAGTGTATTGTTGTTAAAGGTTTAATTGCTCAATCTAATTATGCCTCTMGTATATTTCTCTGTAGCTTTCGATCTGTTCTCAGAGTCTGTGTAACGACCTGAGTCAATGCATTAGGTWTAATTAACTAATGCAGTAAGTTAAATCGCAGTTAGAACTAGATATTTAATTTTTTAGTGTGTGTGTGAGAGAGAGAACCATTAACCGTGTGCTTATATATATATATAAAATGCAACAACAAAGGAAAATGTTATGGTTGAAGAACATTTTATTTGACAAAAGTGCATTAAGGGACAGGCAGAGCATTAAAAATAGCCGTTCAGTGGGTAGGGTAATTTGTTGTGACTAAAATGGTGGTACATTATTCTTCTTTTTATTTAATGTGTTAATTATTCACCTTCAGGTCTGTGTTTGTAGTTCRCATTTTAGTTCTTGGTGGGTTTCCTCTGGGTGCTCCAGTTTCCTCCCACAGTCCAATCACATGCAGAGGAGTCTTATTGGTGTTTCCAAACTGCCTGTAGTGTTTGCGTGTGCTCATGCATTCACTTGTGCCCAGTGATTGCCACCCTGTCCAGGATGTACCCTGCCTTTTACTCTGCTCTTCCTGTGATTGGCTGTAGGCCTCCGCCAACCATGCAGTGGGATAAAAATTATAGAGTATGAGCGAGTGCGAGAATGTGAGTGTTCATTATCCCATATGTATGATCCTGCACCCTTGTAAAGGAGCTAACAACTGCCATTCTGTCTGTCATGCACAGGTCATACAGAGTGCTCAAAATATAAAAAATAAAATGGATTAATACACACACACCTGAGTCAGACCTTCGCCCGAGTCAGTTTTCTCCAGCATATCCCAAAGATTCTCAATGAGTTTAAGGTCTGAATTCTGTGGTTGCCAATCCATATGTGAAAATAAATTAATTGAAAAATCTGGTCATTCAGGTAGTCAGCTGACCTAATTTTTTGGGTTTGTAAGGATGTTGAGCCTAGACCTGACCAACCCCAGATCATAACACTGCCTCCACAGGCTTGWACGGTAGGCACTAGACATGATGGGTGCATCAGGGTATGATGAGAGGCAGATGCACCCATCACTCTGGAACATGGTAAATCGGGACTCATTAGACCATATGAACTTTTTCCAGGTGTCAGGTCTACAGTCCATTGT
>QMIH01002183.1:9707-21324 GCA_003987875.1 Clarias batrachus
ATAAAATACACAACTTTATCTGGATACCCATTAGCGTTATGGCCATATAGCAAATCCACAGTCTCTAGATGAGGCTTCCTGTGCACACCTCCAATTACTGCCGCGCACAGACGYGTGCACCTCCGCCTCCTGTCGAAGATATCAGCCCCCTTCACATTACAAGCATTCATGGAAATATGTGGCTCAATGAATATTAAACAATACAATCCATTTACCATATGTCTGTGCGAAGGAAAATGTTTGAAATTTGTACAATGATTTTTTTTTTTTTTTCCCCGGAGATAGCGCGGAGACGATCAGATTGGGTTTAGTAATCCAATCAAGCTCTCGAAGCTCTACAGGGTGTAGGAGGGAAGGTTTCCTAAAAGAGAAGACAGCCGACAAGAGGCTTTATAAATAAATCTAATGCTTCTCCTGACACTCAAACAGATGAATAAATGTCAACTAGAAGATACGATTCCGGCTTTACAGTCAAAGCACTTCATATAGAACCCCATGCATCTCTTTGCTTTTCTTTTATGAACAAATCTCTGAATGACAACCAACAAGCACTTTAGATTCAATTGAAAAAAAAAAAGAAAAGAAAGAAAATTAAATCAACGGTAAGCTAAACAGTAATTTGAAAAATGTGTAAGATCACAGAGGGAGTGTGTTTACTGTGAAAAATAACACATAAGACTCTACGGCCATATTAAAGATGTTAAGACTCTATGGCCTTTCTTATAAATGTATAACTTTCTGCATAATTACTGGAATTATACTGCGAAAAAAATAGCACCTTCACAAGTTCTAATATCTTAAATATAGTCATAATTATCCGGTAACTTTTTCCTATAATATGATTACAAAAAAAAAAAAAAAAAAAAAAAACAGAAATATAATTATTAAACCTTTTTCATGACATTTTTAATTATTTCTAAAGATACATTTTTTAAGGTTAATTCCTTATTTATTTTTAGAAACAAGTGCAATTATCTGCTCAGTTTCTTTTATTTATGCTTAATTGCGACTTTATTTCTTAGGATTCCAATTTTGATTTTATTTCTTGCACTTCTGACTTTATTTCTTACAATTCTTATTATTAGATATGATACAAGTGCGGCACGGTGGTGAAGTGGTTAGCACTGTCGGCTGGCACCTCCATGGTCTGGGTTCGATGCCCGTCTTTGTTTAAATGGAGTTTGCATGTTCTCCCCGTGCTTGGTGGGTTTCCTCCTGGTTCGCCAGTTTCCTCCCACAGTCCAGTGACAGGCAGATTAGGTTAATTGGCGTTCCCAAATTGCCCGTAGTGTGTGAATGAGTGTTTATACTGTATGTGTGTGTGCCCTGTGATGGATTGGCACCCTGTCCAGGGTGTACCCCGCCTTGTGCCCTAAGTCTCCTGCGATAGGCTCCAGGCCCCCGCATCACCCCCCCAATACAGGATGAAGAGGTACAATTACTGTATATAGATTTCTCCAATTCAGATTTTTGTTTTGGTGCAATTGCTAAATCTGGTAAATAAAGTCACAATGAAGGAGGTGATAAACCAGGTTTTTATGACTATTTCATTAGTTTACTTATATGTAGAATATTTTTTAGTCTATTTGATTCCTGCAAATTTTCGACTTTGGACATAAGCATAAAGAGTAATAATGGCAAAAATCATAATCGGTGCTAGAATCAAAAATAGCACACTGAAAACACACACTGAATAAAATKTGTGTTTTTATTCGGTTACGATTTGGCCAATTATACAGTATCTCGGCATTATGTGTCAGGWTAGACTAAAAACGAAGGCCATGAATATATGTATACAGGATGCATCAAAGTGGAGCACTCAGCTGTTTAGCCGTTTCTCACAGTGGGTGTATTCAGGCCAATTTTCTCCCACCCATTGTGAGAAACAGCTGACACTCAGGATCCGTTTAGGCATGGAAATGAATGCTTTTGCTACACGCTTTGTGCCTAGTCTGGTCTTAATATACTGTGATCTGTGATTAAAAGTTAACTCGAGTGTACTAGAGATGCACCGACTGCAATTTCATAACAGCACAAAATCTGAGAGATTAAATCAGTCTGGGTCACAGGTCACGGCCGATCCGGCTGAATACTGGCCGATTCTGATCGATGNTTTTCATGACATTTTTAATTATTTCTAAAGATACATTTTTTAAGGTTAATTCCTTATTTATTTTTAGAAACAAGTGCAATTATCTGCTCAGTTTCTTTTATTTATGCTTAATTGCGACTTTATTTCTTAGGATTCCAATTTTGATTTTATTTCTTGCACTTCTGACTTTATTTCTTACAATTCTTATTATTAGATATGATACAAGTGCGGCACGGTGGTGAAGTGGTTAGCACTGTCGGCTGGCACCTCCATGGTCTGGGTTCGATGCCCGTCTTTGTTTAAATGGAGTTTGCATGTTCTCCCCGTGCTTGGTGGGTTTCCTCCTGGTTCGCCAGTTTCCTCCCACAGTCCAGTGACAGGCAGATTAGGTTAATTGGCGTTCCCAAATTGCCCGTAGTGTGTGAATGAGTGTTTATACTGTATGTGTGTGTGCCCTGTGATGGATTGGCACCCTGTCCAGGGTGTACCCCGCCTTGTGCCCTAAGTCTCCTGCGATAGGCTCCAGGCCCCCGCATCACCCCCCCAATACAGGATGAAGAGGTACAATTACTGTATATAGATTTCTCCAATTCAGATTTTTGTTTTGGTGCAATTGCTAAATCTGGTAAATAAAGTCACAATGAAGGAGGTGATAAACCAGGTTTTTATGACTATTTCATTAGTTTACTTATATGTAGAATATTTTTTAGTCTATTTGATTCCTGCAAATTTTCGACTTTGGACATAAGCATAAAGAGTAATAATGGCAAAAATCATAATCGGTGCTAGAATCAAAAATAGCACACTGAAAACACACACTGAATAAAATGTGTGTTTTTATTCGGTTACGATTTGGCCAATTATACAGTATCTCGGCATTATGTGTCAGGWTAGACTAAAAACGAAGGCCATGAATATATGTATACAGGATGCATCAAAGTGGAGCACTCAGCTGTTTAGCCGTTTCTCACAGTGGGTGTATTCAGGCCAATTTTCTCCCACCCATTGTGAGAAACAGCTGACACTCAGGATCCGTTTAGGCATGGAAATGAATGCTTTTGCTACACGCTTTGTGCCTAGTCTGGTCTTAATATACTGTGATCTGTGATTAAAAGTTAACTCGAGTGTACTAGAGATGCACCGACTGCAATTTCATAACAGCACAAAATCTGAGAGATTAAATCAGTCTGGGTCACAGGTCACGGCCGATCCGGCTGAATACTGGCCGATTCTGATCGATGRCTGTTCGATTGGGGTCTTTACTGTGTACTGTACCGCACTATACCCTGCAGCTATTAGAATACGTCTGTGTGCCATTCGAATCATCATATCTGTTAACCATATTCTGAACATTCTGTGAAGCGTRAACATTTTGCACAAAACCTGATTGTCAGGAGGTTATGATCTGAACACAGATCCTTCCATTAGGCAAACCCAAACAGGCATTAGTCTGTGTGGGAAATYMGCATTTGGCATGGATCTTTGGTKGTCAAAATGTTGTGGCAGTGTTAAATGGGCAGCATTATGCATGCTGGAACACCACTGGTATGTTACGGTGCAGTGATGTAACTAATTAGCAAAGTTATACAGAGAGAGAGACTGCACTACAGATCAGGTGTGGATCAGTGGTTAAGGCATTGGACTATGATGCAGAGAATCCCAGGTGCAACCACTGTTGGGCCCTTGAGCAAGGCCCTTAACCCTCAACTGCTTAGATGAGCTAAATAAGATAGAACGAGATAAAATGTCTCTTAAATGTAACTGCGCTATACGAGTGTGACATGTCCAAATTGTGAGCAATATCCTTTAGTGATTTTCCTTTGTGTCGTCTACTAACCTTTCGATGATGCACGTCAGCATAATAATTTTGAAAGAACAGAGAACGAGAGATAAGGCTCCAACAGTCAAGAGACATGTGAGCATGTGGCGTGCATGAGATCCACAGGCTGTGTGTGAGATGCTGTAGTGTGCGTCCCATTCTCTGATCTGATCTCATATTTGATTTCAAAAACGTGGATKTACGTGTGCAGATGTTGAGCAAACATCTGTGCAGACACCATAAATGCGTGCTTTGAAGGGACAACATTATAATCTAATTACGACAACGTAACAACATCAGGGTTCCTGCTGGGTTCACTTAATTGCCTCGGTTGTGCTGGAAAGTTTACACAGTTTCCGTTAAGTGATTTGATCTTACCAGCAAAGCGTACAAATATCAAAACTATTGCATGTACAGACTGTAAAGGCATTGAGCACTTGAGAGGTTTCTGGTACAGCGGTGATCTTTTTCTCCGCTTTTGTTCAAAACAGACATTAACGCACAATTATTTATTTATTTATTCATTTATTTATTTATTTATTTATTTATTTTATTTTAAATTGAAATTTAAGTGAACCTTAAATTTCATATAATATTCGCATCCGCAGTAATATGAACATTAAATAATTTAGCCGCACTGCTTCTTATGGCGGCAACTAAACTATGATGGGTGTTCACGTCAAAGCGGGAAGTGTGATGGAATTTCTTGCGCATTTCTAATAGCGCAGTGATGAGACGTAAAACGTTTTTTGAAGGAGGCTGCACGTCCATAAATGGCTCGGTGGCTCCGAGCCCACTGCAGTCATTCCACATCCATCAAGTGGATAATGTGTCACCATCTGTCAAAAGGACGCATCTGTCTGTTGGAACTGTACACGCCATCATTTACAAACACTACTTCCACGTTACAGGAACTTGGCTGGGAGATTTTGTTCCATCCCCATGCAGTCTTGATGTCATTCCAAGCGAGTTGCACCCCTTTTTGGCTGGTTCCTGGGAGGCCGGCGTTTCAGATGTGAAGATCAAGAAAAACTTTGACGTTATCATCAAGCACTAGTGAAAAACTATATATATTATATACTGTAGAGAAAAAAAAAAAGGTAGTCTGAACTATAACGAAGGCGTTCTGTTATATTGTACAATCAAAAGTCTCGGTTTGACTTGAACACCCCTACATCAATGATAAGAAGAAACTGAGCTACTCACCGTGTCCGTAGGTTCCCAGGACTTGGCTGCCCATCATAAACAGACAGGATGTCAAAGTCCTCTTCTAATGCAAACCCTTGGAAAACCAGCTGTATCCGGTTGTGTTCTTGTGCCACAATCACCCATGTGCAATTGGCATAGTTCGGGTATCCGTAAGGGTATCCAGGGCTTTCTATCGTCCCATTTGGACTGTATAGTGTGTAGCTGCAATTTTGAGCTGAGAAAGAAAAAAAAACAAAAAAACAAAGTGAGATAAGAATCGAACAGAGGCTTCCTAATATTGAAATAAACGACCTAACGCCAACCAAAACAGGCATTTCTCAAGTCCCCCCCCCACAGATAACACAGAGGAACGTACAGCGTAATAGATGGCTGCTATTTATACCACCAACAGACACACAGCCTGTGTTCGCCTAATAGCATTAACTTCACTGCTTTCTTAAAAAGTAATTACTGAGAACTAATTTTTGTGTGAAGTCATTAGACAGGATGAGCCCTCCACAATTAAGCAAGCCTGTGTGTGTGAAATGCCCATATTGTTGGCTGCCCGTGCTTCGCTGGTCAATAAGCTGTTTCCACAGTAACACATGGAGAAGGGGGGAAGGGGTGATGGTTATTAATGCCAGTAATTTTAATAACTTCCCATTGCCCACAGCTCAGACTCCCCTCCATGGCGGTTAATTGCACTTCTCCTTCGCGTGCTTGTCAATGGCCACTCATAAATTGTCGTTCTGCATGTGAAATTTTAATAACTGCGTGTCTCTCCATTCATCAAGCAAAAATCTCACCTCAAATGATTTGTTCTGGTCAGATTTACACCCACACCTCTTATTTGTTATTATTTGCTCTTTAATTGAACGATATTCTACAGTTTCCCGATTCCACTCCTATTAAGAAGGAGTCTGCTTTAAGGGGACATGGTTCGGTTCCTTTCTTTATTATATAATTAGTGGAAAAGCAGAAGAAAAAGTCCAACGGAAGCTTTTAACACTGCAGCTCACAYAATGCTGTCTATATTAGCGATAGAAATGAACTGGAATCAAACCGGTGCTTATTCAGTCATACTCAAATAATGGAACAGTCAAGTTCAAAAGTTAGTCCCCCCCCCCTTTATACTTATTGTTTTTGTGCAAAAAAATCATTTAAAAAAATCTGATCAAACTGGACCTTAGAATTAAGCAAGGTGTAATCAGCGTACCATTTTTATTACCAAAAAAAGAAAAAAACATGTATTCAATAGCTTGTACTGTAGATCCACCTTTAGCACTTTAGCAGCAGTGACTTAAATAATCATTTCCTGTATGACTTTATCAGTCTCTCACATAGTTGTGGAGGAGTTCTGGTCCATTCTTTTTACAACATTGTTTCAATGCTCTGATGTTTTTGCACCATTTTTGCAAACACACCATTTCAATTGGGTTGAGGTCTGGACTTTGACTAGGCYATTCCGGTTTTATTTTTCAGCTATTCCGATGTAGAGTTATGTAGGGGTCCGACGCAGTAAGAGGATATTAGTTTTACCTGTATTTTAACCTTAACTGGTTTAATTTTTGTTCATTAAATAATAGCACAGTGAAAAAAAAATGGATTTGTTCAAGGTTGTATTTGCTTATTATTAAGATCAGTAGTAAAGCAAAAACATATAGAAAACATATAAAAGGAGGGGGCACTAACTTTTGAACGTGGCAGTATAGAGCATTCCAACAGTTTCATTCACTCATTTTACTCTGTATTCTGTATCCACTTATTCTATACAGAGTTGTGGGAGGCCTGGAGCCGATCCCTGGAAACTTTCGGTATAATGCGTGGTACACTCTGGACGAGGTGCCGGTCTATCGCAGGGCATACGCAAGAACACAGTCACACACTCACTCACACCACCATTTTTAAAACATACAAACTCCAGAMGGACAGGGCTCGAACCCTCAACCCTGCAGAATAGGACATGAAAAGGGCGGTGCTTAAACAGATAGAAGAACATAATCTACAGCATGTTTTTTGAGATGCGATATGGTTGCTTTAACCCCATCAAAATAGTTTTCTCAACAATGGCGCATCCCAAAGAGTATAAATAATTATACTTATACCGAAGCACAAGTGTGTTATTATTCCTATAGCCAAATTGTAATTTATTAATGAAAGACCCATCATGCTCTTTTTTACCATTTCTAGTTACATTTAATGTGGTGGAACCTTTTCAATTACAAACCTTATCGCAGGTATAAAAATTCTATCACCAGYCTCGATGCTTCCTCTTTTCATTTACAAACAGCTTCATCAAGATACAAAAAAACCCAGAAAGTTCTGTCTTTTTGAACATTGTAGACATTAGTAGACATTCCATAAATGTCTACTCACCCAGATAAGTTATTATAGACTTTTTTCTTGGTTAATTAAGAATTCTTTTTTGAAGCAATTTGTTACTAGCCCTAGATACAATACAAGTATTTGTGTGCAAGCAACTGTATCAAGAAAAGCAAAGAAAAAAAAGTGTTTCAATATAAACCTGTGGTTTGACTTACTTTCCTATCGCCAGAGCCATGCTATTATAGAAAAATTAACAAACCAACCTATTTATCAATCAGATCAGGTACAAACAGTTACTGATAGACAACTGGAAGCATCATCTGATACACAGTCTAGTGACATKGTAGAAAATATACAACAGTACATCAACACTAAAGCAACTGCTGGAATGAGGTGTTTTTCAGCTCGGTCGGCAAGGACTCCATAGTGCTGCCACACAAGTGTTTTCCCCATCTTCCGCAGATTGTGAGTTTGAATTCTGCTACAGCCATCTGTAGGTGTGAGTCTAGGGAGCAGATTCATAATGCCAAAGGGCGGAGGGTTGTTATACTTGTACTCCCACTTCAATTATAGCAACATTGGCCAATCAAGGGGCGAAAGCGCTTTCTTCTTGTGAGCATCAGTTCCAAAACCTGCCATTGGCTAGCGTCACCGTCCCGAAGGAGACACATGAGCTGGTTGGTAGCTGGTACCTTATTTTTCATTGGATTTTATTTGTACAAACAAATAGATTCGTTTTATTCTATGTTTGTTTGTGTGGGAAAACCCCGTAAACTACTCTGTGCAATTTTTTAAAAAAATGGTGTGTTYTGAACATTATTTAATAGACCGTGTTTTATTATGAACATCATCAAATATTTTTTTTTCATTAAAAGAAAAGTTTCAAGAATGCCTGTGTATGTTGGCAATTCTTAGAAAGAAAGAAAGAAAGAAAGAAAGAAAGAAAGAAAGAAAGAAAGAAAGAAAGAAAGAAAGAAAGAAAATTGAATCGGCCAAAATCTGTATCGGCAAGTCAGCTTTATTATTATTATTAGTAGTAGTAGTAGTAGTAGTAGTAATAATCATTATTATTATTATTATAATCATTATTATTATGATTATTAGTAGTAATAATCATAATAATAATAATAATAAATAGCAGAAGTTGGTAAGGGCCAAAAAAAAAATAGCAGAAGTTGGTATGGGCCAAAAAAAAAAAATCATCTCTAGTCAGTAAAGCTTTAACAAGCAAAAATGCTATGCAATTTTCTAATATTTTTTCCTCTAAAAATATGAAATACATGTTTTTAAATAATATATACTACTATTCAAAAGTCTTGAGCCATCCCCCCACTTTTTAATATTTTGCTTTGACTTTCTAGTATTTTTAATAATGCATTAAGGAATAGATCACTCACTTTCATCAGAGGCTTGTGGCACGAGGCAGTGCACACCCTGGACAGGGTGCCAATCCATTGCAAGGCACACACAGACACACGCACATTCACACACTATGGGCAGTTTGGAAACGCCAATCAGCCTAATCAGCCCCACTGCATATCTKTGGACAGTGGGAGGAAACCGGAATACCCAGAGGAAACCGGCCAAGCACAGAACATGCAAAATCCATGCACACACACCTGAAGAGGGGATCGAAGCTGGAATCTTGAAGCACCAATGCTAACCACTAATCCTGTTTGGGTCCAGTTTGAGATGAACGTTTTTGTTYATTGAGCCAGACCTTTTATTCATTCAAGCTTAAAAAAAATTCAAATTTATAGGGCACGTTCCAGTGAGAAACAGGTCCAGATGTTCAGGCTCCGTGAATAGTTCACAGCTAATGCTTAATGCTGAGTGGTATAAACGGACGAGAGGGGAAATGAGGTTGCTGTTGAGTTTGTGAAACGTATTTTTAGGTACTTTTCATCCTGTCATTGTAAAACATTTGTTCTAATTTCTTTAATTGAATCTAGATTATTTCATYTAATTACATTTTAAGAAATAAGGGGTGTCTCAAGACTTTTGCACATTAMTGTATATTTCATTAACTCATTGTGATGCACTCTCAATGGGCGGGGGATGAGGGGGGGGCTTCATGTAATTAAGAAGCGTTCCCAACCAACATGTTCATTTAGCCATGAATACATGAATATCTTGGACAATAGGCCCATGAAGAAGCCCTTCAAATCTGTGATTAATGATAATATTTTAGTCATTAATGCTGCCAAACCTAAAATAGCTTTTTTTCATTGAAATGAGATTTTGAATAAAGGCACGCTGTAGAATAAAGAATAAAATAATAGATCTAGAATGCTAAGCTCCTTTTATAATATAATGAAGCCTTTTGTTTGGCTATAAAGTGGATCGGATCTGAATTTCAATAAGGCGTGATTAGTGAGAATCAGAAAGACATGATATGAGGACAAACCAGAAAAAATGGAGGAGCCCATATATACAGTACGTACTCTATCTTTCTATGTTAAATTGCTAGAACRGTTTGAAGCCGTCAATGAAAAAMGGAKTCTCTGTGTWCTGTACATAGCGGGCTTTCTCGAATGCTTCATGAATAATTAGCTGATCCAAGCAACTCACCAAACGGTGTAGAATAACTGGGATTGTGCACGGTTTAAAGACAACGATATGAGTACTGTACTGTATATGCTACAAATGACACAATTAATGCGTCCCAGCAGAAATGGCCTTCACACTTYTAAAGCGTCCAGCGTTAATTCTCGGGAATCTGATAATCAGGTTGAAAATTTGATCAAAAGAAAATCACGGAGCATTTTTCATTCTGAGAAAACTCTCAAAACAAACAAACAAACAAACAAACAAACAAACAAACAAACAAACAAATAAATAAATCCATTTAAAAAAGCAGGAACAAGAAAGCCTTATGGATGCTTTTCTTTTCAGATAATCCTCTTTTTGCTGGCGGTGGAATGCTGTGCACTTATCGAAACTAGAAAAAAACAGATTACGAGTTATAGATTTACACTTCTACATATTTTTTCAAAAGTCATGTTGACTCACAATCAAGCAAATGTCGTTTTTCTCATGCACGCTATAAAAGACTAAAACGTTATTCAGCAGGAAGTACTAGTGCAGGATTTGTTACGAGAAAAATAGGACTTTACTGCAGAATTTACTAAAGCTATTTCTTCTCGTCTCTTCTCCGCCCTACAGCACGGAGTGCAGCTGATTTCTGACCGGAGCAAAAGGGGAATCTTTTCCAGGGCCAGAAAATGTGTGCTAGCTCCAAACAATCCATCATGTCTTCACCTGATCCTGGGGGACAGCCTATCTGGAGGAAAGTGAGCACGGACCAGCACCAAAAGAGCATTTGACCTCTGCACGCAGACTTCTTTATGAGCGGACGGAGCTTTGTGATGCCTATTTTCTCCCTCCACCAACAGAGACTACAGCTTAGCTGAAGAACAGGAAAAATAAGGTCACCTTAGAAGACAGAGTTGGAGGGTCATTTACAGTATGTTGACGAGCTTAACTGTATTGAATGAGGACATGTGGTTGGAATTAAAGATTTTATTTATATTTACTCCTAGAAGATAGATTTTGCACATCTAGTTATAAGAAGAGCTTGAGAATTTCTGTTTGAAACTTGATTTCAAACAGAAATTATTTTTTATCTTATAGAGTCCGGGCTCAAATTCCCGGCCAGGCTCAATTCCCGTCTGTGTGTGCATGAAGTTTGAATGTTCTCCCCGTGTTTGTTGGGTTTCCTATGGGTACTCCGGTTGGGACCTTAAGAGAGCTGTGCATAAGCAAACTAATTGAAATAAAGCAATGTTTTAAAGAAGAATGGGGCAAAATTGATCCATTATGATGTGAGAGAAAATGTCAAATGATCAAAATAATAAAAACTAAACTAAAATCACATGCTGTTGTTCGTCTGAGGTTGTAGTTCCCCAATACTAAGACCGGCTTACTGTAGATCAGATGATTTTTCAGTTCTTATACAAAATCACAAAGAGGGGGCACTAACTTTTTCACATGACTGTATAGTGCCTTTAACAATAGTCACAAAACAGCTTGCACAGTGAATTAGTGCAAACGTCAGGCTATCCACATGTATTCAGCTGTACTGCTCGATCCTCGCACATCTTTTGCTTTGTGTGACACTTCTGACCTTGCACAAACAGGCCACAAGTCATAGCACAAAAGCGCACACTTTGTCTTGGATCACACTGGATTAT
>QMIH01002183.1:41772-82481 GCA_003987875.1 Clarias batrachus
TCCAGAAGATTTCTCGAGGGATTCATTTAACACTGTGGAACTGATGTGCCCTTAAAATGATCTTGCGTTGAGAGAAGATAAAAGAACCTAAACATCACGGGTATCCTGAAGAAGTTGTAAGCGGTGCGGGATATTGATTCGCATCCATCTTCCTCACTAAATCCTGAATTAGCGGCCGTCAATTCGAAAGCCACCTTAAACATTCCTTTGCGTGAACCGTAAAGCTGTCTAAATTTAGCAATACGGGTTTAATTATATAAACTACGTCGCATGTGAATTTATTTCAGTTTTTGCTGAGGTATGGTGAAGCTTTGGTGCCGCTTAATGGGAAAAAAGGGCAACTGCTTGGGGGGCCGTTTTACCGGCGCTGTGCAAACCAGGTAAAAATCAAACACAAAAAGCCAAGCAGTAAACTACATCGCCCCTTTGCACARCAAACACACCGGCTTTAGTTTGGAATACATTATAAACGCTGTTGAAGCCAGACAGCGCGGCGGCTTAYGAGAGATCAGTAATAAAATAAAACTCTTAGACGCAATCTAAGCATTCTCGTGTTCATAGATTACAGCGAATGCATGTGYACGATAGAAACTTACAGCTGTCTGACTTTGAGAAAACGCGTGAGTCAAGAATGCGCCTTTTTATTCTCATGATCTGTTGCTGTTCGTTAAGCCATTAGGCCGAGAGTCCGCAAGTGAGTTTGGAAAGTTCGCCTTGGCGCAGAACTCCAGGCTACCGATAGGTGATGTAATATTGTTTAGTGTAGAGAGAAAACTGGATTTTCAGAAATGCCTGGTGTTAACGGATAGCGCCGAAAGCGTAACGCTCAATCCACCCCCGCACACATGCCCCCGTCCTAATAAAAAACCCTTATTCTTTCTCGCCCCCTCACACACACACACACACACACACACACACACACACAAACATAACCCTTTCATGACAAAAAAAAATCTTTCAAGCCGCTGAGGTACTAGCTACGTGTCTGAGTTTTTGGGATAAACTCCCATGGAAGACGTTTCAGTGGAAAACGTGACGTCTCAGGCTTGACAGAGCATGACAGCATGGCGCGTTTGTAGCTACAAATGTCCGCAAAGACACGGGGACATCGATGATACCACATCAAGCAGTCGTGTCGCAATATTTAGCTCGTATTTAGAAACCTGAACGTGTACTCGGCTCATCATGTAAGCTGGGATGCTCAACTCTTGGGTACACAACCTGCTCAATAAATAAATAAATAAATAAATAAATAGACATCATTTTGCGCACCAGCAGTATCGTGTGAAGACATTTAATTTGACCGGGAAAGGGGACACGGCAGGTGGCTCATAGTGTATACAGTATATGCAGTGTGCGTATGGTGTCTTAACACCGAGCCCGGCGTGCGCACGCATCCCCGCGCATCGACCGCCGCTCCGCGCGCGCCAACTGTAAAACTTACCGTTGCCGTGAACCGAGGCGGCGAGCAGCGCAATGCACAAGAGCAGAAGCCGGTTCCAGGGCTGCGTGGGTACTCCCGCCCTCATTAGCGCGAAAAGCCGTATTCTCCCCGGTCTCCCTGTGCATTCGCATCCAGTCCGCGCAAGTCCCGCTCCATCCGATTTCAAAGTGGCGCCCATGACAAGGATTTGCGGGGAAGGTTTGCGTCTGCCTGTTTGTTTGTTCATTAATTAATTTCTCTCTCACTCTCTCACTCTCTCTCTCTCTTTCTCTCTCTCCCCCTTTCGCGGTCCGGCGGCGGTTCGGTATTATCACGCGGTTTCTGCGGGAAGATCCGCTTCGCGTCGGCGCTGAGAAAAATCCCCACGCGTCGAGAGCGGGCTCGCGCAGGCGGACTGAACCATCTCGCGCAGACTGCGGGGTTCGCGGATGCTGCGGGAGGATTTCACAGCGAAAATGTTAAAAAATAAAATAAAACAGAACAGAACAGGAGAATGGAAGACTAAGGACGGCGAGAACTCCAGAGTCCAGAGTCCAGGCAAAATGTTACAGGCTGCACAGAAGGGATGGATGTGATCCAGGGTGTAAAAGCCTCTAAGCAGGCTGCTGTAGCCGTAACCCGCTGCACGCGCGTCCTCCTCCGACAAGACGTCCGTGCGGTTTGTCTCCAATTAATTACCCGGAGTCTACCTTTCAGCCTCTCTCCGCGTGAATCACAGGACACGCACGCCACCTGCGCTCAAAAGTTTGCAGCCTCCATTTGAGTGTGAATCATCGTGAGGTGTGGACGTGCTCGATAAGGCATTCCGTGGACCGCAGCTCGTTTAGGCGCACTGCATTAGTAGTCTCTCAACGACGCCGAAAGTCCGACTGCAGAGAGCGCATCTCTCTCTCTCTCTCTCTCTCTCTCTCTCTCTCTCACACACACACACACACACACACACATACACACACACACATTCTCACTCTCTCTCACACTGGCACTGTGGCCCACAGTCTGTTGCTTTAAAGATTTGATAGGAAAGCCTAATAATAGTAGTAGTTGGTTAACAACAGCAATAATAATAATAATAATAATAATAATAATAATAATAATAATAATGAGGTTATTAAATGTTTCCAACTGCATGCGCCCGTGTGTGTGTACGTGTGACTTTTTATAAGCGCAACAGTCTCATTAATCATATAATAATAAATAAATAAGTTGCAGAAACAAGTAGAATATATAGTTTTGTTGTATATAGCCATTATAATTTATGATATCCTCTTAAGACCCCAATGTCCTCYTCATACTGTATGAGTACATGACATTTTCTCCCAACTTCATTGTCTGTGTATATCCTTATAATCATCCTCATATGAGGACTGTTGGGTAACTCTTTCAGCTGGTATACTGCTCTCAGGTTGAAGACTTTGATTGAATTTATAGTTATCAGTTATGCATGAAGTGAAACAGTCAATAGAAACTGCAATGTATACAACAGGAGAGTCTCAGGAGGATATGGCATAAAATAACACCTGAAAGTTTCCCCTGAAGTTATACAAGTCACCATAAAGTTATATTTGGATTAAAAAGCGAAATGAGCTAAATAACACATAACCAGGAAACATTTCTACAAGTCTGTTTTTTTGTGTGTGTGTGTGTATATGGAGGGCAAATTGTATAGATACTGATTCGATGCATGTTTTTGCTTACTTTCGGAATGTATTAGCTACATAGACCATCTCAGTTCAACCTTTTCAATCCTTGTCCTGCCAGACTAATTTATATTTTTTTCTCGTTTTATATATAATTGCAATCCCCGCTTACACCCTGTATAAAATGTTCCTACCCACTGGT
This sequence comes from Clarias batrachus, assembly GCA_003987875.1. NCBI lineage: Eukaryota > Metazoa > Chordata > Actinopteri > Siluriformes > Clariidae > Clarias > Clarias batrachus. The sequence goes on from QMIH01002183.1 coordinate 45,056, forward strand.
GTCGAGGGACCAAGTGAAAGCCCCAAGCAAGCTTAGTGTTCCGCCCTCGGGCCTTTCCCAAGATCAGTATCCCGAGACATCCCCAGCTGGACAAGATGGATAGAGTGTGCTTTAGAATATGGAGCCGCTCGGTTTTGTCCCAGAAGGGCATATGGAAACACCCACAGGTTTACGATGGACAGTTTCAGCATCAGCAAATAAAAGTGACCCGATGAGCGCTTGTGGAAAGTGCATACCCAGTCTACGTTTTCTAGAGGTCCATGCATTGGACACCCGCGTCCACTTAACAATAAATAAATAGGTCAAATTCCTTAAAAACTGCAATCATATTTGTTTTTAATTGAAGTGATTTTACAGTTAAAAGCCACTAGCCCACCCATGTGTAAAGTATGCCCTCAGCAGTATGCGTGGGTAAAGGCAGAACCACTGCGAGCCTGTGCTCAGCAGGTGGCATATTAGATAGGTCAAGGAAATGATTTTAGAAACCCAGCATCCTGCTATTTTCATGTAAATTAAGTGGATTCTTACCTTTGTAGCACGCTGCCAGTCTCCATGTTAAGTGTTTATGCAATGGTTGCATGGCTTCTCCTGGAAATGTGGTTTACCCTGGGAGGGGGCTGAACATTTTAACCCTGTAAATGAGTTCTTTCAGTTAAAACACCCTAAATGGCAGAGAGGTTTTCAAGCCTGGTAACCCATGCTTTGCCCTGGTTTCTGCTGTGGTAAAAGCTACATTAGCTTAATTAGTTTCTTTTTTTTTACCCCCCCTACTGCCATGCCATACTAACTTTCCCTTGAGCTTTACAATGATTATGGTTGAATTTTTTTTTTTTTTCTATTTATGACATTAAGAATGCAATAATGACCAGATTTTAGCACTGTACTGGCACATCATTGGCACTTATCCTCTACTGTGTCTCAGGCACTTCATGTAATGTCAATGACTCTTCATAAGTTAGCAGCACCAGCTCTGAATGAACCCAGGCCACTACATTAGCTGGCTGATTTGGGCTAATTATCTAATGCTTTAATGGGATACACAAAGTCTGTGTTCTACAGCTCTGCTTTTAGTTCTTTGGAAACTATGATTCTTCCAAGTAGTTTGTCACAAATAGGCCAGCACGGCTGTATCTGGAGTGGTACATTGTTCTTTTTCTGTGGTGAACCACTTTGATGCATTTGTTTCAGGAGAATCGAGTCTGCGTCCGTGACTTGTTTTGAGAATGAAGGAATTCGCTGTGTTTATCCAAGGTTTTTTCTGCAGAATGCGAGCAGTATTACACTGATAAGATCATCATTTTCATGAGTATAGGCCCAGGTTGTGATAGGTGTGTACATAGTCTGCTTTTGAATAATAAATACTGGCTTTTCAGGGTTTGTGATTAGAGATTTCGCCCTTTTTTTCAAGTGGCACAAGCAGCTCTTTGTTAATTTTACCATAATCCTCTTAAGACTTTTGCTTGTCCTTCAGCATAAGGGTTAGGGTCAAGGACATCTTGAGAGGCCAATGCTCTTATTATTATTATTATTATTATTGCTCTTTGAAAGGCATGAATGAAATTTGGTTTAACTTTAGCAGTTATGGGCTCCTTCAATCCTTATATGTACAGCCACAACAACAAAAAGAAAACATTTATCATTTGTTATCATTCTTTTCCTTCGAAGAAACACATGGGCAGATGTCTGGGCAACTTTAGTTCTGTCCTGCACATGTCCATATCCTGCATCATGCACCTGCCCTTTAGATATAGCAGCTTGTATCACTTTTTTCCCCCTGAGGACTGTAGAAGGAGTAGAGAAGCAGCGATAGCGGATTTCAGTTTGTCTGCTGCTATTTTCTGTACTGCCTGCCATTGCCATATTGCATAATTTGTTGTCTAACTGATGCAGATAGCTCTGCTTCTTGTTGCAGGACAAGAAGTGTATCAGGCCTGGTAAATGCTGTAATTATTATTATTTTTTTGTCTGTGGAATGGGACATCTCCATTATGGCAGACATTTTATTTGGGTCATGCCTGGTACCATCTCTATTATACCTACATCTAATATGACTTCAGACACCACGCATAACATTTTGTTAATGTTTTGTATTTACATTGGGCCTGTCCATTATGGTCCAATGATTATGCCTTCTAGGACACAGGAAAATCTCTAATGTTCATTTGTTGAGTTCATTCATTGAAACGCCTTTCTCGCTGACTTGATGCTACAGGGAAGGCAGAAGAATCTGACCCACACTGTTCACACATGGTACTTACTTTGGGACTTCATACTGTAGACAACCCTTCTCTGTTACTATGTCATGTAGTGTCTCCATTAGTTTGTCTGAAACTGCACAGGGACTATTCCTACAGCCATGGATTACTGGAGGCATACTGGGATCTGCTAATAATATGTGGTGAAATCCTGGAAACAAACCAAGTCCTTCAGTGTTTCAAGAGTAGCGTCACTTTTCTAGGAAGCGCTTGGGCAGAGTGTAAAAGTTTAAGATTTCGTCGATTTGTCTGCTGTCGCTCTGGGCAGATTATAAACCTCAGTAGCTATGTCCAGCTGAAAATTAACTAGCCATGCTCCTGTATTTAGTTCGGTGCACGCTGCCTCGAGAGGTGAGCTTGATTGTTCTGTAATTTGTCAAAGAATGAACAGCTATTGCCAGACCTGCACATTTATACAAAGTGATTTCCCCTATATTTCCTACATTAGGCATGGCATGACTTATATGTTTTGTCGAAGTGGTTGCAGAGCTTGTTTGCCTTTATATCAACACTTATTGACAATCTAGGATTTCCATTAGTAGTTCGATCTCCAGGTGTCATGAGACCCTTATTAGCTTTAACGCCTGGTGTGTGTGTGTGTGTGTGTGTGTGTGTGTGTGTATGTTAAAAAGATTTTGTCCCATTGCATTAAATCAGGGATGTGCAGTACCAGGCTATGGGCAAGGGAGAGTCACAGCCATGCAGATATTTGTTCTTTCTTTATTTAAGTTTCAAAATTAACCTCATTAAAGCCCTAATAATAATAATAATAAGATAATATCAAGCAATTTGCTGCCACCATACCAGTTTAGCAAAATGGTAGCATCAGTCCAAACTATTTGGTAATTCAAAGACAAACAGTCCCAATGCTGAGTTTATTAATGGATTAGTCTTAATGCTCACTCCACTGGCAGACTATTTTTACATGGATTGAACGACGTGGGCTTTTATTCTTCTGATCTCATACTGCATTTTCTCTCTATCAAATTTTCAGTTCTAATATAAAAAAACATTTATTCTGGAAACTCAAGATCATCTTCAGGTCATACCCCTAGTCTTTAATCTTGTCCCCATTTCTTCATTATACTTTAAGGACTTTGAGTGTATACTAGCAGCATTTGTGCGGGAAAGAAATATGTAGTTGAGCACTGTAATATATATGAAACACTTGGCTACATCCCTGGTGTATCACTGTGATTGGCTTTATACTGTACATACTTAGACATACTGACATTCTCTGAGTAATTGAGTTTTAGATGGGAATGGTTTGCAAAATACACCATTAACAGAATATGTAGAGTTTTATTTATTTATTTATTTATTTATTTATTTACAGGATAAATGGACTATTCTGTAGTTATAGGTAACTAATTGATCAGATGATGTGACCAATTATACATTTAAATAAAAAATTCTGTTATACTACAGGAATTTGCCAATGCAATGATTTGATTATTTATTAAAGAACATGAATCATGAATTTACTGTAGTTGGTGTAAGAGAGAAGCGTTAAATGGAGGCAGATGATTCGCTGTGGTGACTCCTGAAAACGAACAGCAGAAAGACAAATGAGTTGATTAAACAACATGAATGATTACAATTAGGTTTTATATTAAATACAATTATATTATATTCAGTTTTATACGGTGGCCGAGAAGTGCAAAACAAGTTAACAAAATGAAAACAAAATAACAAATTAAAAACCACAATAACAAAACCAAAAACAAAATAACAAAACCCAAATCAAAATGACAAAACCCAAAACTAAATTACAAATTAGTTTCGAGTTTTGTTATTTTGTTTTCGGTTTTGTTAATTTGTTTTGCACTTAACGGCCACCGTAGTTTTAGGTACAATCTAAGAAAAAGACAGTTCCTGTTTAAATAGAATAGGTAAAATGATTAGATAAAGATTAGATACAATTATTATAATTATATTAGATTAGATTATTAGAATTAGATTTTAAAAATGTTTCCAATATACGATAAGTCCCTGTGTAAATTGTTAGAGGTGTTGGGCATCATGGATGTACGTGAACTCATGCAAGTGGACAAGTGGAAGGGGTGGATAGAACTTTCCTTAGCATTGCTTGAGCCGCAGTTTAAAAAGATGTGCTCAGCTAGTGTCACCCTAGTCTTCGCCCTCGCTGGCTGCTAGTTGTTGTCTTGAAGAAAATCTGGGATATTTAAGAAAATTTGGGAAAAAAGACCAAATTTAAACAATAAACCTAATACTTGAATTTATAATATTATAATAATAAAATGCATTTTATTTATACTGTATAGATCCTTTTTATTCCCCTAAGACCAAAGTTCAAACAAGAAATAAATTAGTAACCAAGTAGTAAATAACATTAAAGCAATTTAAAATAAATTAATTGACATTTAAAATCACATGGAGATTTGAATGCAGCCTTACATCATGCGGGATAGGCGTGTATGAATAAATGGGACTTAAGATGAGATTTGAATGTGATTGAAGAGCCTACAAGAATAATATTATGGATGTTTTCAGGAAGGGAATTAGAGGGGTGAGCGCCAGTGCGGCTAAAGGCTCTAGAGGCCATGGTGGTTAGGCGGGCAGGGGGTTTAAATAGGAGCCTTGATGAGGAGAAGCGAAGAGGGGTGTCAAGGTGGTGTGTGGAAGTATATTGGTTGCAAAAGGTCAGAGAACCTCTGGAGTAAAGAAAGTGCATTTGTTAAATGATCATAGGTGGTTCAGCAGTTGAAAACATTTGTCAAACAACAGACTTCTAGAATTCAAATTCAAGTTCAGTGGCTTATCATAAGTCAGACTGTTTACTTTAGATCTGTTTGGATTAGATCTGTTTGAATTTTACTTTCAAATTGAGAAAACCTGAATAGTTTGAGTGACAACCACGGTCCATTTATAAAGAAATTCTACATGCATTTGCAAAAATATTGACTGTTAAAACAGATTATCAAGCGAGACATGCTTTATAGGTTATTACAGCAGGGCAATATGGACATTCTTGTTCAGCTCAAATGTTCCAAGTAAAAATATGGCTACCAGCAGCTTAATATCCGGCTACATGACTCACTCTTAACGAGCCAGAAGTTTGCACAGAACTTAAGTTCCCAGCTCATTGCGAGAAGAGTAATTCTCGTTTTAATTATATGCCACAGTTCATATTAAGATTAAAGCAGTGGGTATAAGGAAAATAGCACTTTCACCCCATTGTGTCAGCTCTATCAGCTGTAGACATACAGTGCATTAGGTTTACATATAGTACAGTACCCCGGGATTTTAAATGAAAACGTGTGTGCTGTTTTGCAATCTCTAATAAAAATATTATTCTAAAATAAAAATCTAGAATGTAAGATGAACTTTACCAACTTTTTGTCCTGGATAGCTCTAACAAGACAATAATCGTAATTATTAGGTAACTATAATTTAAATATGAAAGGATATCTGTCTGAAAATTCAGACAAATGTGCAAGTCAATGTGAGCTTTTGACATGACATCATTTTATTTATGTTATAATCTGTAAATACTATAACTCTATTATCACCACTACATTATTCAAAAATTTTTAGTAGTAAAGGAACATCTTTTAGATCTAACCTACTGTAGTGCACTGCTGCTATAAATGATATATATWTTTTTTTTCAGTATACTTCAATTTGTCCTACAGTAAAGGATTTAAGCAGAACTCAAACAGCAAACATGTAGAACACGCTATTCACATGGTTGGATTTCACTCCGGGGGATATGCCATGGCTCATTGACCAGAGTGTCTCTGTTAGCTTAGAATGTATCTGCATGAGCTAAATACAATGTGATCTTTGTTCTCTTTATTGAAGAACTGGACTTTGTTGATTGCACAGAGGAAAGGACCAGATGCTTTGGCATCACACTGATGCCATGGTTCGTGATCCTGATATTCTAGATGGGACCATAAAAGTGTTATACAATAGATGCAAACCAATTTCTTTTTTTTCTTTCTGTTTTTTTTTTGCTGATTATGTCAAGAAGAACAAGGCTAGCTTTGACGATCTGTCAGTGGAGGATTTCCCCCAACATCCCAGTACTGCCGCACCATGAAGTTGTGTTTGCAGAGATCACGCCAAAAAGACAAGAAGACAAAAGCTAGCTTTGAGGGTACAGTATTTCAGTCAAGGATTTTTCCCCTACTGCCTATCCATGCCACACCACAGAATCGTGCTTGCAGTGCTCAAAAAGAGATTTCCTCTAGCCCGGGATCATCTCCCAAAAGTCAGGGATTTGATCACGTGACAGATCCGAATCCAAGACGGAACGACAATATGATGCCGAAGAACAAGAAGTTCAGTCTTGTGAAACCCAACGAAAATCACAATGAAGGACCAGATTCAAGAAACCCCAGGTCTCAAAGAGCATTAATGAGCTGTTCATCATCATCACCATACCAGATGCCAGATCCAAAAGCAAAATCGATGTTTCAGAGCCAACAGAAACAAAACTGCAAAACTGAAGAAACCATGTGTGATGGTAAGCATAATCAAGTGCGTGTCTATTTAAACTTGCCAGTGCTTGTTGACTCCCAGGCTTTTGTTGAGCTGACTAATTGCAGAATAATTGTTCTGGGAAAATGATATACGATACCGGATGATTATTTTTGACATGAATATCAGCTCCTTTATTGCGAACGCGGTATCGATTTTGTGCAGAGGTTTACATGTTCTCCCTTTATGTGGCTCTACTTTTGTTTACTTTTTTTTTCTTCCCCTACCACTTCCCACAAAACAAGACAGTAAATGAATTGGCTCAGCTGAATTGCCCCTAGGTGTGAATGAGTGTGTAGGGATGTGTGTGCATGGGGGCCTGCAATGTACTGGTGTCTCATGTAGGGTGTATTGCTGTCTCATGGGCCGTGTTCCTGGGATTGGCTCTGTGTCTTCCATAGCCTGCCCAGGAGAAAGTCATTACTGAAGATGAAAGAATTGATGGATTGATTAGATTTCAGCGATAAAGCACAAGCAAGAGGGCAGTTATACTGAATATCAGCATGGCTGCAGCCAGGTGTGGGATAATATTCAGCATATATACAGTACCATGACTGCAATGTTTCTTTTATACAACAGATTTATTAACATGAATATGTTTGTTTTTCTTCCACTAAAGGAAATGTCTCTTTATTGAGGCACATTTATTTTATCTTATTAAGCATGTTGACCAGCTCACTAGTGTACATTTCTTTTTAAAGGAGCTTTTTGACCTGCTTCTTTCTGATTTTAAATTGCCCTGTATTCTGTCTTCTGTCTTCTGTCTGTTCTGACCTTTGACATGAGTTGCGATATTGATTCTTGAAATTTGCCCAATAAACTTCAATCCACGTTTACGCACTTACCTTACTCTCTTCTTATCGGAAGCTAACCATCATCTGATCCGTTTTTGAGAATCATCTCAACTACTCAMATGAAGTGTTACTATGTATTTTGTCTTTGATAATAATAATAAAAAAACCCTAACTATCCATATTACTGTACATCTGGTGTGTGTACTGTTTCTTGAGTACACACATACTGTATTAAAGTATGTTAATGGTCGCCAATAAGACAGTAGGCGTGTTCAGTAATATTCAAATTGAATGCATGCGTGTGTAGGAGGGATTTTGAAGGCAGTTGATTCAGTTTTGCAAGATGCAGTGCTTTTTAATGGAGCACAGAATGTAAAAAGATCCCCACTGGCTTCACTTCTAAGCTAATCTGAGGAATGGCTGCATTTGCATTACACAGCTTCATCATTTCACACCCGTTAACAGCACCCATGTGTGTGTGTTAATCTGTGCATTAATGTGCATACCATACCGTTTTGTTCTGTACTTTGTTTCAGATGATGGAAATGATGGTTTTGTGAACATGGATCATGGAAAACGCTTCATAGACTAGGAAATAGGTCAACCCTGACAAGCAACTCTGACAATGGTGTAAACTTTTATAAAATGTAATTAAAACTTCTCACTTAATTTATTTTGCAAAAAAAAAAAAAAAAAAAGAAAATATGGAAAAAGAAATATGGAACCATCAGACCAAATCAATATACTGTAGCTGTAGACTTCCTGAAATAAATATCTGTTTTAATAGGATTTGAGCCCAAAATGTAAGTAATTCATCTGTTCCGGTGAATCCTGTATCCTCTATTCCTACATCCTGTAGCCTAAGAGAGCTGAAAATGGTTGAGAAGAAATACTAAAGTAGTGACTAGACGGCTGCTGCTCCGGCTCATTAAGAACATCAGCTCTTATATTTATGTTAATCACTATGGTGCGTCATAGGGTTAAGCAGTGTCACATGAAGAGGAGTATAGAGAAAGGATTTCTCCTTTTTGAATCTGTAGTCTAGTTGTACACTGGTCTATTTATACAGTCACAATCTGGGTAAAAATCAGTACAACCGTCTGCATAAATGCGCATTTTCCACACTCTTCCGTCGTTCAACCTTTCTGCTATAGCTTCCTCAAGGTGGAGGTGGACTGCAGGGCATGAGTGCAGATGGTGCCCGTGCACCACACAACCCAGCTGGCGCTGACACTGAGAGCATGAGGAAGGCAGCTGGCGCTGCTAAAAATGCCAAAAACCACCTCTTTCAGGAGGATACCACAGTGCCGCGGTGGAAGACCCAAGGTTCAGCCAGTCATAAAGGTGAAATAGTACTTTCTGGCCTCCTGCTATCTCACTCCCTTTCTTTCACTGTGAAAGAAYTTTTATGGCCTTCGAATGAGTTTCTTTCTCTTGCTCCGTGTTACTATATTTATTAAGTGTGACAAAAAGACATATGGCCACGGTCCAGGAAGTTGAGTTGGGGAAAAGCAGGTCTAGCCCACATAATGTGGCATTTCCGGCACCATAGGCTTATGTTCCTCCCCCTGGCATGTCTTACCCAACTTATCCTGCTCCCTGACTGCCCATGCATTACACACCTGGTTTCATCCAGCCTCAGGTAGACTGAAAACCACAAAGATGCTCTATTCTATGAGCCATATTTCGATATGAGTCACATGTGCACACTGACATTCTTACATTACATTACATTAGTAAAGTCTTTTAATGAAGCTGCAAGTGCAAGATGGATTTCACTGTTTAGTTWGATTCAGACTGTGAATGTAAGATATGTATCCAATCAATGCCATACTTTAAGACATTATTTGGACCTAAATACTAAAGGAGATACCCGGAATGCTTTATGTTTGATAACGCATAAAGCACTGTTAATGATTTAATAGCGAGATCTCTCTCTTAATAATCTGAAAAAAAATAATAATAAAAGTTGTCTTTTCCAGCACAAAGCTGCCATCAGAGGATACAGCGTCTAAATCAGAAGCCTGCTTATCTCTGACCTTTTACTGATAATAATATGAACTACACTTACTTGCCATCAGCTACGATCACTTCAGATAAGTGCTTGGTCAGCTTTTGCTTACAATAATAGGCATGCTTTCTTTACAGTAGAGTGCATCRATTTAACAGACTTGAACAGATTGTCATTTTCTGATTGCCGGATCATTGCACATACACTGATCAGCCATAACATTAACACCGCAAAACATGAACACATTAACAATCATTAGCAATTATATACTGGTTAATGGGGACTCAAGTCTCATCATTTCTCACATCCTGTCCGGTCCAATCCCACAGAAAAGCCAATGCAGCATAACGTAATATACAGAAAGGCGCCTGGACAYYCAGTGCACCACAGCCCACAGCATGGGGCCCAACAGGCAACAGCTTAATGATACCTACCAGGCATCCAAATCTGATCGACTACCCATCAGTCTGATCTACAGAGACCACACCCTGCACCCCACATCACCCAAAGAATCTGCTGCAAATGTCCTGATGCCAAACACAACAGCACACCTCAGAGGTCTTGTGGAGTCATGCCCTAAATCTACACCTACATCTAGGCATTTGGCAGACGCCCTTATCCAGAGCGACTTACATTTTTTTTTTATCTCAAYATACATCTGAGCAGCTGGGGTTAAGGGCCTTGCTCAAGGGCCCAACAGGGACAACTTGGTGGTAGTGGGACTTGAACCTGGGACCGTAGTCCAATGCCTTAACCACTGCGCTACCCAGAGCTGCCCTTRTGGCACAAAGGGATCCTACACAATAATGGGCATAATGTTTTGCGTTGTAATGTTATGGTTCATAATTGTATGTACAGTGTGGTCCAAAAGTTTGAAACCATATGCATTTTTTTCTTAAATTAGTATTTTATTTCAGATCCACAGTGGCTTTAATCCTAACAATGGATGATTGAATAGAATTCAGTTTTATGCACAAAAGACAGGGTTCCTTACAGAGCAGTGTGAAAAATCATACTATCACACAGAATATCCAAACGGCCTGAAGTACTCTGCGAAGTGTACTACACAGGGTGTTCAGCCATGTTAAGTGTGATYGAAAGCATGTAAGCAGTGAGCGGAAATGTTCAGTTCATAGGGAACTGCGAACGTCGTAGGGAACGAGTGAACAACAGGTGTTCACGTCACCGGAAAAGGGAATGGAAAACATTCCCATCAGTCATTGTGTCTCGATGGAGCGTGAAAAAAAGAAACGGATTTATAAATAAGGATTTATCCTTAAATAAGGATTTATATATTTATTATCATTATTATCGATGATTATTATTATCATATTAAAAGGACACAAAAATGTACATTTTAATTTAATCAGGAAATCTTTCGGATTTTATAGGCTAGTAATCGGTACAAAAAAAATGAATCTCGGTACACCTTATTTATAATAATCAATAATCAAATAATCAATGATTTATTTACAAGTTATACACGTTTCAATTGTATGTTATAATGGTATCAGTTTGACTTTCAATAAATATTCGATATTTAATGTCCGTAGTGTGAAATTTAAAATTTCAGCAACAACGACAGGTTTTCGAGGTGCTTATGTTACCATGGTAACGCACGAAGGAAGTGTTGTCTGCTGATTTCGCAGGGTCTTCCGAATGGTTGAGTTTTATTGAGGAAAGTTCTCTTCACCAACATTCCCTGTGACGTACACTTGAGAATGGAACGCAGCCTGTGTGTGTGTGTGTGTGTGTGTGTGTGTGAGATAGAGGGCAGGTGTGCACATAGCAGCCATGTTTGTAGTTTAGTTCCCTATCTTCTGGGAAATGGAGTTTGACACTGATTCCAGAGTGGACCTGAAAATTCTGACATTCTGGATCAAGTGCAATTATTACACGCTTCAGGGAAAGAGAAAAAAAAATCCGAATTTTGCAGTGATCGATGTGAGACTGTTTAAACTGGATGTTGGCAATATACTAGACTCATATTGCTTTCTGTCTTCTCATTAATCACATTATTCTGTCTAATGTTCTTTTTCTTTTTCTTTTTTTTTTTTTCTTTTTGTTTTATTTAGTCTCTTAAATGTGATATCATATTGCAGACTTTTAATTCCGGATTTCTTGAATTTGATAAAAAGGTTTTCAGGCTCAAAGGCAAGTGCTTGTGTTTAATGGTGATGTTTCTGACCATATTTACTTCCTACAGTGGTTCTTTCCCTTGAGCAGTTTTTGAATGGGTCAGATAAGGATGGGGTTTTGTTTGCTTATTTATTTATTTTTTTTGCAAAAGTGAAAGATAAAGTAAGTGAAAAATGACAAGATACCGAGCCAAGGCCGAAGAGACCTTATAAAAGATTTATTTGTGGGAGGAAATAGCTGATGTAAGTGCTTTAAATAAAAGTTAATCACCTGTTCCTTGGAGTGAGCTGTTCCTCCGCTTTTTCTGCATCTCAGCTTTATATTATTTACACCCTCGCCACATGCCGACCTAAGCTTGAACCTTTATGTAAAGTTTGACCAGCTCATAAAACATTAACGACCAGACATCAGCAAGGATTTGTGACAGGCAACACTTTTGCAAGCAACACTCCAGAGCAACAACAACAACTCGCTTTTTGTAAAACAAATGTGTTTACGCATCGGCAATTGTCCATTTAATATCCTATGAATCACTGCGTTTCTGCGCATATACTGTATGCAATCTGATGATGTGACACTGTATGCTGCAGAGGCGCCGGCATTTTATATCAAAGTCACAATATGCAGATCATTCAATAAGTAAAATATGCAGAAGTATGCGATTGCGAGTTAACAGGGTCAAATGATCCACATGATTCAGCTCAGATCTTTAATTTTACAGGCCTGGCTAATTTGGAAAAGAAATGGGAGCTATAGAGGGAGACATTAGAGTTTCCATGCAACAGTTTAATCGAACCCTCCAGCACATGTATATGGCTGGCTCCTGTTGCTAGGCTACACATGTCCCTTATTCTGCAACAATTAATATTTTCATTTGCAACCATTATGTGAGCATAATCTCAGACTGGACAATCAGTATAGAAATGACTGTATCATGAATTAGTTATGATCCTGTATATTAGATCCTGTTATTGAGACAAATGAATGGAAGTCTACATTTGTATGATTCCTTAGAAATGTTTCACAAGGAACAAAGAGATTTTGCAGCCGGTGCACTAAAATCACTAACCTTTCCAATATTTATTTAAAGGTGGATAGCAGTAAGGGTTCAATCATTCAGTTACTAAACGTGCTGAGTAAGACTTCAGTGGACGTTTTTTTTTTTTTTTTTTTTGCAAAGCATTTCCTCCCTGGAGTACATTAACTTTCCATTAAGTGTTTTTTTTTTTTTTAGGCCAGGGTGTATTTGCACTCTTCCTTTATGTATACAGACAGACTTTTGTGGACTGAATACAGTAATTTGTTTCAGCCATTAGATTTTGTCATATTATCCATTCATGGGAGTGCAGGGAAATTTAAAATATCAGGTCCTGAAAGCTATCCACAAAAGAAAAAAGCCACCTCACAAAAGCGTTATGAAGCATTCATTTTTACTAAGTGCATAACAGCACAAAGTAGAAAGAGGCACGTGTAATGATCTAAAACAGGTGAGCCACGAATCTGTGTGGCCATCCTCAGCAATCTTAACTCTGCAAATAATGACTTAAATCTGCCCTCTTCCTGTCATGCCTAACTCCCAGATCAGCTTGTTAACTCTGGCCTTTTTTTCTGATCCCATTATCCTTTGCATTCTTGGTATTAATGATTTTTTACAATTTGTACAACTCGCTCAGGGAACCCTTATTATCAGCACGAATGTTGCCGGTGATCCTGAACATGTTGACATTTAAAGTAACTTTACCTAATAAAGATAATCAGGGTGTTTGTGTATCTGTACAATGGTGGCCATAACTATTAAGACAACATATGCCGTGCATTATAGTTCTCCCTGTGCACAAACGATGTGCCGTCACTAATTAGTTCTAATTATCTGCCTGAAGAGTAGTGATAATTATATTCAAATGGTTGAAACAAATACGTGGCAGGACTTTTACTGTCTGAAGTCCACCACTTCACGAAAAGAAAATGCGTTTTAAAACTTAGGGAATTCTGACGTGAATTGTGAACTTCTGTGCCAAATTCCTCTACATGTTCCTCAGGAATCAATCGAGCAGGCTTGGACACCAAAAGATGGGAGACATCTTTTTGACTCTGTGCCCAGCCGGATCCAGAAGGTTTTGAGTAAAGCATGGACTTTATACTAAATATTGATTGTTGTCTAGCAATTTTGTTGGATAAGATAACAAATGATTCTTTTTTTACCTTGATTGTCATTTAAGTCCATATTTGACATTAGAATTTGTCTCCTTCAGGCTTTCTGGCTCCATCGARTCTGTCTCCTAAGTGCATTTGTATGCCGAGTTTCTTTATTCAAATAAATATACATTTTAAAATATAACATTCCATTTGAAGTTCATTGTGGAAGAATGTCCTGTCCGCTTCGTTGTTCTGTATTGTTCTCCATCTCATAGCTGTGAGTGCCAAATACTGTAGCACACATTCAGAAAGGATTTAGGGCCGTGTCGGCTAGCTTACACACTCATTCTTACATATTTGGTCCATTCAACTGTGATCAATTATCATGTAGTTGAATTTATTTCAATGCTTTATATTGAGGCATGTTTACGTTTGATGTATCTGTATGTGATGTATGATGTATGCGTACAAATTTACCACTAATTTATTTATACCCTTTAACAGGATGTCCAGGGGACTCATAACACTCACTCATCATCTATACCGCTTAATCCTGTATTCAGGGWTACAGGGATCTGGAGCCTATCCCAGGAGACTTAGGGCACATGGCAGGGTACACCCTGGACAGGGTGCCAATCCATCGCAGGGCACACACACTCATTCATTCATACACTACGTGCAATTTGGGAACGCCAATTAGCCTAACCTACATGACTTTGGACTGTGGGAGGAAACCGGAGTACCCAGAGGAAACCCACCAAGCACGGGGAGAACATGCAAACTCAGAGACGGGAATCGAGCCTGGCCGAGGTTCGAACCTGGACACTAGCGGTGCAAGGCGACAGTGCTAACCATTACACCACCGTGCCTCTTTGTTGACTGAATAATTACACTATATGGACAAAAGTATTTGACCAAACCTGTTAATAACTGAATTTGGGAGTTTCAATTAGCGCCCTTATCCCCAGTGAAGGGCAATCTTAATGCTTCAGCACACCAAGACATCTTGGACTATGCTATGCTTCCAACTTTGGGCAACAGTTTGGGGAAGGCCCTTTTCTATTCCAACATGACTGTGTCCCCAGTGCACAAAGCAAGGACTATAAAGACATGGTTTGATGAGTTCTGTATGCAAGAACTTGACTGGCCCTAACACAGAGCCCTGACCTCAACCCCATCGAGCACCTTTGGGATGAACCTCATAAATGCTCTACATTATGAATGGACACGAATTCCCACAGAAACACTGCAAAATCTTGTCGACAGCCGTCCAAGAAGAGTGGAGGCTATTATAGCTTCAAAAGGGAGACGACTCCAAATTGAAGTATATGTATTTGGGTATAATGTCATTGCAGGTTTGGCCAAATACGTTTGCCCATATACAGGAGTGTGTGTTTCATATACACTACCTACAGTGTACAGTATACTGCATGTTAAACTATCCAGGAAAAGAATCTCTCAGACTGTTTGTCCAAGTTGTTCAATGCAAAAAAATAAATATCACACCCTTATTAGCTTATTAGACACTGTCCTTTGTGCAGTATTTATTGTAATTTTGTTAGTTACCTCACCACCCTTTCTTTCATACGAGTATTCTTGTTTCGGCAAGACACCGCTCCTGTGGATTTTAGGTTACTGCCTTTCTACCATGGTTGGATGAAACCAGTGTGTGTGTGTGTGTGTGTGTGTGTGTGTGTGTGTGTGTGTGTGTGTGTGTGTGTGTGTGTGTGTGTGTGTGTGTGTGTGTGTGTGTGTACGCACACTTGAGGCTGAGAGTCCTGCTGTCTCTGTAGGTTTGCTGCTTGCCCAACTCTCTCCCACGCTCAAACGACTCTTTCAGCCCTTGTTCATCCTCACATTCATGTGCCATTAGACGCCCATTAGAGTCTCTAACAGGCAGATGGGTGCTTATCTATTTCTCCATCATGATATGAGCACTTTTTGTGCATTTGCTTCCTCAATACACTGCTGTCATAAAGCACGTCGATTTAACACTTGTGGTTTTCAAATGTTGTGGGCTCGTGGTTGAATAATGTGGAGATAAAAAAGGATTGGAAAAAAAAAAAAGAAAAGTGAAGGCCAAATCTGTGTGTGTGTATGTGTGTGTGTGTGTGTGTGTGTTAAATACTCAGGTTGACGAGCATGTACATACCCTGCAGGGAGAACTAATTGAATATTGGGGATGCTATTTGTTTGGCTGTCTTTGGTGATGGATGCCCCTCATAAGCGCGTGAAAATTCTGGATCATTCTTTAGTCTTCTGTTATCTGTTCTCACTGTCTGCTTCATTCCCTCCATTCAGCATCATTTGTTTTCACTCTATATTCAGCATGCTTTTCCCCGTTATCTCCTGATCATAGATCAACCAGGCAGTGTCGTGGCGAGTGAGCAGACACATGCGTCTCTGTCCGGCCGTGATGCATGGTTGAAATGGGAGTAAAAGTAGAAAAATTTCAGGAGACATGCCCTTGAAACAACCAAATCTGCGTCCTTGAGATGAATCGAATGATGTTGAATAGTACCAAACCTGAGTAGTTACAGTATGTACAGTAGCTGTGTGACCTCTGAGTGCCGTGGCTGTTGGGATGAGTCAGCACTCGGGTATAATCTGGCTGTGTCATTTAGCGAGGTGCTTAGTCTCGGTGAGTAGGTGTGTAAGGCATGCTGGTTATTGTGAATTATGAGTCCTCTTCTTTTACTTGCAGATGGTCATTTATATTCATAATTTGCATCCATTTATCATACTGCACACTTAGTGTATTGTGTATATGTGCTGTGTGTGTGTGTGTGTGTGTGTGTGTGTGTGTGTGTGTGTGTGTGTGTGTGTGTGTGTTTTTATAAGGTGTGTATGGTAATCTGTCCAATAAATTAAGAAAGTAATTGAGCTTAAGAAAAGTGGACGAGACAGGTGTACAAGAGCAATTTAGACACAACCAAGAGCAGGTTGTCTTACTTGATAATAGATATAGAAAAATCAGTTAGTTTATCATTCTCTCTATTAATAAAAGCTGCTACAGCGCTCATTTAGATAGCTTGTTGTTTTTGCTAACCCATTCAAGTAAGTCACATGGGGCACTGGTGGTTCATTGGTAGGTGTTTTGCCTGCTGCCATGTGGAGGGCCGGCTTCGATTCTCAGCCAGTGACCGCAGATTTGCAGAAACTGGATGCAGTGCCGGTCCCAAGCATAGATAGAATAAGAGGGATGCGTCAGGAAAGGCATCCGGCATAAAACCAGTGCCAAGCTTGTATGTGTGGACCGGATGGTCCGCGGTGGTGACCCCGTGCCGGGAGCAGCCGAAAGGCCAACAACATTCCCATTAGACGGCACAGTGGCTTAGTGGTTAGCCTTGTCTCCTTGCACCTCCAGGGCCTGGATTCGATTCCTGTGTGTATGGAGTTTGGCCAAATGGTCTCCCAGTGCTTGGTGGGTTTCCTCCCACAGTCCAAAAACAGGCAGATTTGGCTAAATGGTACTGGTGGTACCCAATTGTACTGCCTATTGGACTGTAAGGGTGTGTATGTGTGTTGTGATGAATTGGCACCCCATCGAGGATGTTCATGCCCCAAGCCTCCTGGGATAGGCTCCAGCCCTCCTGCGACCCTGTATACAAAATAAAGCGGTATTAAAAATCCCAGTAGTAAGCTACTTTTTAAAAATCATTTAGTTTATTTTGTGAACGGAACTAGTTAGCTAGACTTTGCTAACTTGTTCAGGGCACATCAGTTTGCTAGATTATTATCCAGATTTCCACTATCTGTTTCATTTAGCTAGTTTGTATTATAGTTAGTGTAGGGCAGGGGTCTTCAACTCCAGTCCTGGAGGTCCAGTGTCCAGCACAGTTTGTAATTCACCAACACCCAAACACACCCACTGAACCTAGTAATTAACAGATTAGTTGAATCAGCTGTGTTTGAGAAGAAGAATCACCAAACTGTGCTGGACACTGGACCTCCAGGACTGGAGTTGAAGACCCCTGATGTAGGGTATTCTTCTTATTTCCCACCATTAAAGTAAAGCCTTTATTTTGTCACAAATACATTACAGCACAGTGAAATTCCTTCTTTGCATATCCCAGCGTAACTGGGGTTAGATCTCAGTGTCAGCCATGGTGCAGCGCCCCCGGAGCAGTTAGGATTAATGGAAGGGCCTTGCTCAAGGGCCCAACAATGGCAACCTGGCTGAGCTGGGAATCGAACCGCCGATCTTCCGATCAGTAACTCAGTGCCTTAGCCCTCTGAGCTCCACACCATAATCCTAAATCCACACCATTTCACTATCTTATAATCTAGAACACCACTAAACCAGCAAAATGAACCTGGTTTGTGCCAGCCTGCTGGTTTTGCTAATTCATCTTAAGTAGTAACATATGTACAGTACTGTACACATGTACAACAGCAGGGTGGTGTAGTGGTTAGCGCTGTCGCCTTGCACATCTAGGGTCCAGGTTCGATTTTCTCCCCGTGCTTGGTGGGTTTCCTCCGGTTCCTCCGGTTTCCTCCCACAGTCCAAAGACATACAGATTAGGCTAATTGGCGTTCCCATAGTGTGTGATTGAGTGTGCATACAGTATGTGTGTGCCCTGCGATGGATTGGCACCTTGTCCAGGATGTACCCCGCCTCGTGCCCTGGGATAGTCTCCAGGCTCTCTGTTACCCTGAATGAGTCTGAGCTACATTCCTTGCAATTATATCTTTATATTTATCCTTAAAGCTAGTGTTATATTAAATAAGGTTTATAGAAACTGTAGAAATTAACAAAATATGATTTTGTAGTTTTTTCAAGGCTTGAGGTCAAAGTACAACTAGATGAATGTGTCATCACATGGAATTAACTGCTGTTTTGTGTTTCTTTTCCTCAGTGAAATAAACTGCCGTTCTCGCTAGACAAGTTGAATTCGCATGCTGTGAGATTGCTGTTTTAACCTTCTGTCTCTCATGGTGTGTCTGTATTTAAACTCAATATTACTCTGTTTTGAATAGATTATTGTAATGACAAGCTCTCAGAATATCAAGAACAATTGGATCACTGCCCATATAAGGAACCCTTTAATCATAGTGTATTCTTTAATATGTAGCATTCTTTTGTAGGACAGTAATCAGTGATACAGTAGAACAATAATTTGCCAAAAACTTGAGCTTCTTCCATACAAATCCCTGGAATTTGCCATATATAATACCATATTAGAATGAGGATGTTAACAGAACCTTGTGGTTTTATTACAAATCGCCTGTTTTAGAAATGCCGATTTAAGAAATGAAAGTATTATTCTGACAAATAAGAAATCTTTCTAAAGCATCAGTCCCATTAGCATGTTTTCATTTTGGTTTACCTTGGTGGTTACTGAACTATTAATGAGCTAAACTGAAACTGATTGACATCATTCATGTAGTAAACAAGTGAGACTATTGTGGGCATATACACACATCTAAAAGCTCACAGCTGGACTGTCCAGCTTGTCAAAAAAGAAGGAATATGAAGTACATATATTATATCTGTGCTAGTGAATCTTTCGTTTGGATGCAGTGAAAATCTGCATTTCTGTTGCATGATTGATGTGAGAGCAAAAACACAGAGAGTAGAGGGGAAGATTGCCTCCGATCATGCTGCTTTGATGTCATGTCACACATCCATGGCCTTTCATATCAAAAAGAAGGGGAAAGAAAATGAATATGCCACACAGTGTGAAGAACAGAGGGGCAGACCTTTTTTTTTTCTAGCTGAGAAACACTTTAGATGAAAAAGAACCAAAGTGGGAATAGAGGATGCTTCAGGCTGGATTAGGAAAATATACTGGTCAGAAATATGTGATTTTGTGCATTATTAAACAAACATGTGCCGAAACACTGTGTAGAACTCTTGCGAGTACAAGATTTGTTTCATAAAAAGACTGCAAAATGTCTGATCTCTAATCTTCTAGGAACTAGTAGTGCGTTGAATAAGCATCTTTATACCACAGTGCAGTACTGGACACAAGGCGCTGATTAATGTTCTGTTACAGCAGCTCGGACAGTAGTGCTGGCTGTCATTCAAGTCTGGGGTGTATATTAATAAATAATGTCTAATAAAGTCATCATTTCTATAGTACTGTAAATGCTCATTCTGAAGGTCCTCAGTGACAGATACTCTGCATGAGCTAAGCTTAATATACTGTAGATAGATGTACAGTACTTTATTGTTCCCTAAAGGGAAATATGGGAAACGGAAATAATCCAGTTAAAAATGGATAAAGAAATAAAAGTATAATTATTGTTACTGTTAAGGTTCCTGCTAGGAGGTTTATTCACATTTTTGGAACAAGATTTTAGTGATAACACATTCTTAAAAGAAGTTCTCTGTCACAGTAGAGTCTTTTTGCTTTTTGTTTTTGCTGTGTGTGTGTGTGTGTGTGTGTGTGTGTGTGTGTGTGTGTGTGTGTGTGTGTGTGTGTGTGTGTGTGTGTGTCCTGCGATGGATGGCACCATGTTCAGGGTGTACACCGCCTCATGCCCTAACTCTCCTAGGATAGACCCTCATGACCCTGAATACAGAATAAAACACTATAGACGATGTGGTTTCGCTGTAACATGACAACCTGCAAAGTTCTCATTGTTGTTGTTTTAATTTTAAGATTTTAATTTTAATCGCTGGACATGCTGTTATTAGCATTTTTTTTTTTGGTACACTGTAAACCCCTTGTATTGGCAAGGTAATCAGTTACATCTATTTTTTTTAATTAATGATGTTTCCAATTGTAAGTAAACAGAACTACAGTGGAACCTTGGATTATGAGCATAATTTGTTCCGGAATTGGGCACATGTTCCAAAATACTCGTAAACCAAATCATCAGTTCCCATAAGAAATAATGAAAACTCAAATTATTCGTTTCACAGCCCCCAAAAATAAATACATAAAAGTAATTAATACAGTCTATAAAATGAAAATAAAACAAATTAATCTGCACTTTACCTGGAAAAAAAAGTACAAATAAATTCCGACAGATAAGTGTGTGTGTGTGTGTGTGTGTGTGTGTGTGTGCGTGTGTGTGGAATTAGCCCCTTCCCTTGCCTCGTATTACACAGTAGCACTCCTCCTCCCTCTCCCCACCGGCCCATTTGCATGGCAGGCGAAACACCGACCACTAAGCCACCAGTGCTGGTACTTTAGGGTGCCCAGATTTGTACAGATTATGTGAAAAAGACCAATCCACCATCTTGATTAAAACAATTCAATGTGGGCTGTTTACATGTGCATTGATGATGTCAGACCCAAAATCACAAGGCTGAAAGATTTTATGTTGGTGAAACTTTACGGAGACAGTTTCTGTGGCTTAAAATATCAAATTTGTTCAGCTAATTTGAAAAGTGTCATGTCTACAAACTCATAGATACCAAAAAGGTCTATTAATTTGAATTAATTGCAATTATTTAAGTTAACAGTACTCAATGTGTTTAATTACTTTGAGCATTAGGGTTTACAGTGTAGCGAGCCCCTATATACAGTAACAGATTGATGTTAACCCAAGTGCAGCCTGTTTAAATGATTGTTTATTAAAAGCTGTAATTGTGGATTTTTGTAATAAAATAGAAGCCATAAAGGGTTATTTTTCCATGAAATGACACGACTATATAAAAATGTTGAATAAAAGACACAACTAGTAATTTAAGCCTTTGTTTACCTCATCCTTCCCTTTTTCTTTGTTATCACCCATAACTGCTTATCAATT
Organism: Clarias batrachus; assembly: GCA_003987875.1. NCBI lineage: Eukaryota > Metazoa > Chordata > Actinopteri > Siluriformes > Clariidae > Clarias > Clarias batrachus. The sequence goes on from QMIH01002183.1 coordinate 66,601, forward strand.
ATTTTCCCTTCCTCCTTTTTTATTTCTACTTTTTTCCCCCCCTTTCTCATAATAGCAATTTCCAAGCCTTTGTGTCTTCCTAGGCTGTGAAGAAAGGCAACATTTCCCTTGTTCGCTAAATGGAAACATTGATTAGCCTTCTTCATCGGGGAGGCACTGCATCCACAATTTTGTCAACAAAAAGTTGAATGTAACATGATCATTGCCCTGCACACTCCTCAGGTCAGTCAGGTTTCACCAAAAAGGGAAAGGAATGCTGTTTGAATGAACTGTTTGTCTGCTGTTTGACGGTGAAAATTGCGTTGAAGCAGAACACAGTAGCTCCCTTTTTTTTAATTGTTCTACTTCATGGAAAACCGGAGAGCATTTAAAATGTCTCTTTTAGAGAGAGAGAGAGAGCAAGGCTTGAAATTAGCTATAATGGAACAAAGTAATAACAATAATGCGCATCCTGTAGCAAAATTCACTTGGTTAACGGTCATTGACAACTGCAGCCAAAAGAAATTAAATAAGGGCAGCTAGGTAATAAGTAAATAAATAAATAAAACAGATATTAATGCATATGGTGAAGGTGTATTGTACATTACGTTAAATGTAACCTTTTTACTGTTGGTGTGAAAATAATTCACCTTGATCATGTTCCTCTGCAGTCACTAGCTACATTCACAGTAATCAACCTTGCTTAGCTAGTAATTTATCAATGAACTTGCTATCTTAATGAAACCCTGATGTTTTATTAAAGTAAATAGGCAACTTAAATATGCAATTATATTTTCTTCTTCTAGTCTGACACCTTGTTAACTAGAAAATTGGAATAGAAATCTCCTATTTTGGTCACAGTTAATGTCAAGGATATTGCATGTACTGTTGACCTTTTTCCACCCTTCTGTGTTATAGATGAAGACTTTATTTCTCACACATTTTTCACATTTTCCCCTTTGCCAACTTGGCTTATGGGAACAACAGTAGCAGCTTTGTAATGCTGGGATTTGAATTAGAATCCCCTTCTGAGCAGTAACCCAGAGTCTCAACCAATGTGGCACCAATACCCCATTCTGAATGCAGATACCTAAAGAGACTTAATGAGATGATTGGCCAAAAGATTTAAAAGTATATGGGCAATGATTCTATCTATCTATCTATCTATCCATCCATCCATCCATCCATCCATCCATCCATCCATCCATCCATCCATCCATCCATCCATCCATCCAGCACTTTCCAATCATGTCCTGACTGATCCATTTCAAATCCCTTGTGGTGGTGTATTCAGAGGGAGGGGGCAGTGTCAAGCGTCCAAATACTTATGGACCTGACCATTGCTTGCATAATTAAATAAGATATGATATGATATGTGATAAGCATTGAACTGTACCTCAGTACAGTTACCACTGATACCTTACCACTGATGATAGATAATAGATAATAGATAATAGAAATGGCTTTTAGCTAATTGGTATAAGGTGAACATTGGTATAAAGAATCATAATATCAAAGAATCTGAACTATCAAAACCCACTCGCAGGTAATGCCTAAAACATACAGTAGGCTTATACACTCCTGATGAATAAATATTTGTGCGTGTCATTCTCACAACTTTTGGCGACTACTGTAATATGATTTATATGGCAATTAATCCAAGTTTGTCTATTAATACAATAAATAAAAAGTGTTTTTGTTTAACAAAAGAATTGTATAATCATGAATATGGTATGATAAACCTTTCTTTGAGAAGGAACCAGTGATTAAATTATATGAAATTAAATATAATTGAAATTAAAACAATTTGTTTTATACTTGTAGTTTTTGCCTGAATAGTGCATTAATTTCTATTTGGCACATCCCTTTTCCATATATTAATATACTCAATGTGTACCCTTTCCATGCTATCAAACCCCATAGAAAAACGGGCTCCTTCACAAACAAACTACAGTATCATCAAACTATCTACAAAGAAACTATACATTCAAACAGACACCAGCACCCTATACTGAAACTTGTATATTTTATCCATGTTTCATTCCCACACACTTCAGGCTGTATAGAAACCTCAATGTACTCCCTAATCAGTGGTAAATTTTTTACTTCTTTTACTTCACAGAGCTGAGCCTAAATCAGAGAATAAAACATAAATCTACTGCATTGAGCTGTCCTGAAACAGCGTATAAGAAGAGGTGGGGGTGGAAGGAGGAAATAAAAATGCCATGCCAGTATGCAGTGCAATAAAATGAATATATAAGTAACATATAAGAAATTTTAGACATCAGTGGAACCTTTGAGCCCTTTCCTAGACTAGGATCTCTTATCCTTCATGTGAGTAATGTTCTCTTGCTGTACTTATTTGTGATGTCATATACTGTAGGAACATGGGTATGCCCAATGAAAGGAAAATAAGTACTTCAAGACTTTTTGGTTTTGTTAATGAATATACCTTGTGTGTGTGTGTGTGTGTGTGTATATATATATATATATATATATATATATATATATATATATATATATATACATACATCATGTCTTTTCAATCTGTTGCATATACATCCATATATATAATATTATTGTTTAAATGAGCTCTGTTTTTTCTGAATGCTTTTACACTTGTATCCTCATGCATCTATTTTAGCAGATGAGTTTGCATGCATGGGGTGTAGGACTGGAGATGATTGTAGGGTTACTCATTACTTACATTGCTTAGGCAAAACAGTAAGACCACTGTTAGTTGAATTGAAGAACACTAATTATCAATTTATTTAATTATACACAATTAAACCTCGGATTGCGAGCATAATCTGTTCCAGAAGCATGCTTGTACACCAAAGCACTCGTATCTCAAATCTCAACGCGAATTTGCACATAAGAAATAATGGAATCATTCCACAACCCAAACATTTTCATATAAAAATAGTTAATACAAAATATAAAGTAAAAATAAAGCAAATTTACCTGACAAATCACATGCATACTACTCGTATGTCAAGACCATAGAGTTAAAATTGATTAAAAAATGTTGCTCATCTTGCAAAACACTCACAGACCGAGTTACTCACAATCCAATGTTTTACTGTATATAAAATCAGTAAACAGGTTACAGGATCATGGGCACCCACGGTGCATCTATGCGTGTGGGGACCTGTATGGTCATAATTCACTGGAAAGCCAGCGTAGCCAATGTGGCCACAATAACAAGGTATCAAAACACATATCACAGCCTGACACATATGGGATTTAGAAGGCTAAAAGTTTAAGGTTGTTTATCTGGCCTCCAAATTCCCTGGACTTCAATCTGATTGAACATCCATGGAATCCGCTGGATAAAATGTCCCATCCATAGAGGCCTGTCCCAGCATCCCATAGCACCCAAAGGATCGGCTGCTAATGTCCTTGTGTGTGCTGACACAGCAGCACATCCTCAGAGGTGGAAAAGGGGCCAGAGTTGCCCTAGTGGCAAAAAGGGAAACTACACAATATTGTGCTTAATGTTTTGTGGTTTAATATTATGACTGATTATTTTATAAACCTCTTTGTGTGAAAGTTGGTTCTGCTGATTTCAGGTAATCCTTCAATTCATCCCTTTAAGTGACTGTTTGATGTTGTTTATTCATAAAGCAGAAAGTCAACAGACATAAGGTCTTTATATATAAAGTGCATATGTGCACTGTGATTATATTAAACAACAAAAATGCATTCTGAATGCTTATTGCCTCTTACTTCAATAGCAGGTTATAATTGCTACCTTTTGTGTTTGAAAGCAGTGTGTAGGTGGGAAAAGTAAATTTTCGGGTTACTCCAAATTTAATCCTACTTTTCCTAATTATAAATAGTATTTTAGTAATTATTTTGTCTTTATCTTTGCACAGCTTTTAAAAAAAAAAAACAGCAATGTTTTGTTTTATTTGATGTCTGTCCACATTCATTTTTGGAGTTTGTTGGTGTTAATTTGCTGACGAAGGTGCTAAAATAAATAATTAATAATAAATAATAAAAAGTGCTAAAATAAATACCCCCCCCCCCAAAAAAAAAGCCCCCATGATCCGTTGATTCTTTTCATTTAACTGTACATAACCCTTGAGCTTTATTAAACCACGGCAATTCGCCAACAAATACACATGTTCATTTCTTATAGATGAAAAACAAAATATCTTAAACTTGCATTGTAGCAGCAACAGTGTTCCCTTTATCAACTCAATATAACTTATTTCTCTCATTACTAATAAACATCAAAACCCTGAAAATTGTTGACTGTTACAAACTGCTGGTATATAAATAAATAGTCATTGTAGCAGTTTCTCAATGATAATGTACAGTACTGTACGTTTTTTGTTGAATAATAAATAACTCATATAATTACATTTTATTATTAGAATTTTAACAGGAATGTATTATTAGGTGTTATAAAGTAATGTAAAAAAAAATCATCTCCCCATGTGCAGCATTTGAGTACAACAAATAAAGAACAAAAACTAAATACCATCCTGTAATGTTTTTTGTCCTATAATTCTCCTAGTGATCAATGAACTGATTATAGCACTTTAGTGCAGCTTTATGGGGCATTATTAAATTCTAGGAAAAATGCTTAGCAAGTACAGTTGCCAAATTATAAAGAACTATAAGCACAGCCATAAAGCTTTATGAATACAGAGAGTGTTAGCAAAGTAACACTTGATTACCCCATCTGCTGGCAGGATGTTAACATACAGGAGTCCAATGGCAGCTCAATGCCAAACATGACACAAAATAGTGTGTAATCAATCAATAATATAGTGGAACTGCAGTCACACTCTGGTCATTTCTCACTGCCAATGAATGTCTGAAATATTAAGACCACTTTAAGTGGTCTAAATGAAAATATTAATCCTAAAATCAAAATCAGCTATAGCTTTGTCCCCCTGTTAGGAAGGGCCGAATGAGCTAGAGAGGGTAAAGGATGGAAATGTTTCTCTCACACAATGACATACATTTGCCATTCACCACTCACATGATTGTCAGCATTATTGGAGCTATAGTGGCCTTTACAGATTCTCAAGTCTACCACAGTGTTGCATGCACAGACACATGCTTTGTGTCCGGGAGTCTCTGCTCATTAAATAGGGACAGAGCTCTTTCTTAACAGCACATGACCTTGTTAGAGAGGCAATGAAATTGACTTTAGAGTAGAAAACACAATTGGAAACATGGAAGCACACTTACAGGCAGAGTCAGAGGTCAAAGCCCTCCACACCTTTAGAAAATAAAAGTAAGTGACCTGTTACTGTAGAAATAATAATTACAAAAGTACTTCACACCTTCTGATCAGATGTGTGAATTTAACCACATTAATATTCAATTCAATTTGATGTGTTTTGTGCTTTTAACAGTGTTCCTTGTTGCAAAACAGCTTTACAGAATAAAGATATAAATTTGAATACAATTTAAAGAAAAACCTCAGCAGTGTCATTTGCAGAGAGAGAGAGAGAGAGAGAGAGAGAGAGAGAGAGAGACAGTTGGGCATACTCAAAGTCACATAATATATATATATGGTCAGCACATAATTTGAGTGCAAACAGGGGAGTCCCTTACATTAATGGGAAGGTTATTCCAAAATTTTGGGGCTTTAAAGCAAAAGCTCTGTCTCCTGCTGTAGTTTTCATAATACACTGTACCAACAAGCAGCCTGCACCTTTTGATCAATGTAGGCATGACAGATCATAAACCATTAGCAGTTCACTTAGGTATCACAGTGCAAGACCATTTAACACTTTATAGGTCAATTGTATTGTAAAATCAATGTGAAATTTCACTTGGAGCCCATGACGTGTGTACAGGAAAGGACTAATGTGCTCTCATCTTCCTATCGCTACTGCATTCTGGACTAACTGGAGCTTGTTTATGCTGTTTGTTGTTTAATCTGTTCGAAAATATAGTCATCTGGAGTCCAAACTGGAGGTACCAAAAGCTTGAATTAGTTGTTCTGCATCATGCAGTGACATTGTATTTTTTATCTTGGCAATAATCCTGGTAATATTATCTACATAATATCAGGGTGGTTCCACAATCAGTATTTTTTTTAGTTGTGCCAAAATACTGCATGTGCATTATATTTATGTAATGGTAGTTATTCTTGTTAGTCTTTTGGTTGCTCCCTTCGAAGGGGCGCCACATCGAACCATCTGATCCTCACACAGCCAACTTGGCACAGGTTTTACGCCAGATGCCCTTCCTAATGCAACCCTTCAATTTTATTTGGGTTTGGGACCAGCATTGCATATGTCTTTACATATGTAAAGATAAAAGACATTTTTACGCATAATACTCTGGTTGGTGTTTAATAATAAACAATTTATGGATAGTTGTTTGGATTTGTGTTGGACACAAAATCAGAGACTTTCCAGATCAATAGAAACCTACAACATGTTCCTGTGACACCGTCATGTGCACAAATTGCGTGAATGTGTTTCCAAAAACAAAACATTGTGTTTCGTTTCATGCATATTCTATAGCTTTGCCATGTGCACATACATCATCAAAGTGCATGCCATAGAGATCTCTGTTGTGTTTGCATGTTACTAGTCTGTTTGTCACATGCTGTGTGCAATGCATTTTTTTGCACATGCACATGGGGCTTCTTTCAACAATGGCTTACTTCTTGCCACATTCCACATGGCCATTCAAAGGCCAGATTTGTGGCAGGCACAACTAATAGTTGTCCTGTGGACAGATTCTCCCATCTGAGTTGTGGATCCCTTGCTTGCCCTTGTAATGCTGGCCTGTCAGTTTGGGTGGACGGCCATGTCTTGGTAGGTTGTGCCGTACTCTTTCCATTTTCGGACAATGGATTGAACAGTTCTCAGTGATATGTTTAAAGCTTGGGAATTTTTTTATAACCTAACCCTGCTTTAAACTTCTCCACAACTTTATCCCTGACCAGTCTGGTGTGTTCCTTGGGCTTCATGATGCTGTTTGTTCACTAACGTTCTCGAACGAGCCTCTGAGGGCTTCACAGAACAGCTGTATTTATACTGAGATTTAATTACACACAGGTGGAGGAAGAGGAGGCATGGGGGCTTAGTGGTTAGCACTGTCACCGTACACCTCCAGGGTATGGGTTCGATTCCCACCTGGGTTCTAGTGGGTTTCCTCTGGGTACTCTGGTTTTCTTCCACAGTCCAAAGACTAGGCTTAAACTAATTGGCATTCCCAAATTGCCCTTATTGTGTGAATGTTTACTGGAATGGTCATCATTGACCTCAACTGTTGGACTACAGAGGTTCCTAGCTGAATGTTTTGGACTCTATATTTAGAGGGGGCTGAATACAAATGCACGCCACACTTTTTTATTACTTCACAATTATTGTGCACTTTGCATTGGTCACATAAAATTCTAATGAATTGCATTTTTTGACATGACAAAATGTGGAAAGGTTCATGGGGTATGAATACTTTTGCAAGGCACTGTATTGAACTTTCAACCCCATAGCACACAGACAAACCAGGGACTAATATATATGGTCATAGTGAAAATTAATATTTGTATCATAACTTTTGGCCAAAGATGTACTATCTGAGATCACCCGAATGATGATGGGTCCCATGTTGAGTCTGGTTCTTCCCGCTGTCTCTTCCTATTGTCATCTCAGAGAGTTTTGTAAAACTGCTTTGTGACAATGCCCACTGTTAAAAGTGCTATACGAGTAAAACTGAAATGAATCGAATCTGCTTCTGACTTGGAGGTGACTGTCGTGCATCTGTCTGCCCTTGGCAGTATACACTGTAGCTCTGGCCAACACACTGGCTCTTTAAACCCTGTCTAAATATACTGTTGAACAGTACATAAAATTGCACACATTGAAAAGACACTGGACAATTCAGTAAGAAGTAAGAATCAAAAGAAAGCAGTTGAAATGCATTAATAATTTTTTGCACTGCCTTTAGCACTGGCTGTTGTCTGCTTTATAAAAGATAGATAGCAAAAATGACTAATAATCTGTGCAGTGACGGAGGAGGCTTTTCCTCGTTCATTACTCAGCACCAATCAGTCTCAGCAACAAGCACAAAAATGAAAGATTGTGTGTCTAAGCTTAAAAAGAGTGCAGGGAGAGTCAGGGTGATCTGACTCGCATCTGTACAGAGCGTTCAATTAAGAGTTGAATTGCAGGCTTCATTAAACATGACGAGGCCATGAAAATGAGCAGAGAAATGCCGGAGCTCAGAGCTGCCCCTGCACATTGGCCTGTATGGGGGATGGTGTAATGACGACACCGAGCAGACCAGAACCAAGTCCAACACACTCAGAAATTGACCTTTCAAACCATGACACAATCCAACACACAGTCACCCCTCAGTTCTTCAGAGATGCAGTGTTTACAATTACTCCTTCACTCTTGCACTGTTTAATATCTCTCCTTCTCTCTCTGTTTTTTTTTTTTTTTTCTTCTAACTTTACTTTTGTTTTAGATGGGTAAGACGATCTCCTGAAGTTCAAACCGAGCATCAGAATGGGGAAGACATGGGATTTGAGTGACTTCAAACATGGCATGGTTGTTGGTGAGTTTTCCCCAAACTGCTGATCTACTGGGATTTTCATACACAACCATCTCCAGGGTTTGCAGAGAATGGTGCTGAAAAAGAAAATATCCAGTTAGCTGCAAAGGGGAATGACCAGATAGGCAACAGTAACTCAAATAACATCTAGTTATACAACCGAGGTATGCCAAAGAGAATCTCTGAATGCATAACAGGTCAAACCTTGAAGCAGCACTACTAGTAGAAGACTACTCCAGATACAACTCATGTCAGCTAAGAAGAGGAAACAAGGCTGCAATTTGCATGGGCTCAAACCATGGAAAAATGTTGCCTGGTCTCATGAGTATTGATTTCAGCTGTGAAATTCAGATGCCAGGGTCAAAATTTGGTGTAAACAACATGAAAGCATGGATGCATCACAATATTCATGAAAACCACTTGCACAGGTATTGCCAAATCTCTTGTACAGTCCTGACCAGGTTCTAAGCAATTTTCAAATGTTTGCAACATTAAAGGAGACCAGCAGGCAGTCCAACAGCATTCTACATTGATGGTATCAAAAGTTTGGATTTGACTCCTCCTGTGTGTGTTTGTGCATGAAGTCATATTCAAAAGTTAATACACCCTCTTTTACTTCTATGTGTTTTTGTGTTAAAGCAAAATTCGTCTGATCATAGTGTGTCTTAGGCAGGTATTAGGCAAACTACACTGTCAGAAGCACAACCTACATGTTTAACTTCACAAAAAACAAAGCCAAAAAAAAAAAAAAATTGTAGGAACATTAAGTACCTCTTACTGCTTCCACAGGATATAAGAGGGTAAGTTGCAGCCAGGTGCTGCTAATCACCAGACCCACACATTCAGGTATCTTTGCTCCTTACACTCTAATGTCAAAATCCACTTGTTTTTTTTTTTTTCTTTGTTGAGTTTTTGTAATACACAAAAGTTTTCAACTTAGCTTGTAAATGTGGCATGAAACAAAATACTGTAGCATCCATTTGATCAAAAATGACATATTTCTGTTGATCTAATTCATTGCTTAAATGGAATGCCGCAAGATGGTGGTGCATCAGGAAACGTAACAAATAACTGAGAATTAAGAATCCTTAAGTGGTGATCTGTTCCGTGCGAATCTAATCATGTGAAGCCATTGTGACTTGATCATTTGTGGATGACGGGCAATTTATGCATTAAATCAGCAGGAGCCATGCATCAATTAAACATTATGATTTACACCCTTATAATTAAAAATCTTTCAAGATTTTTGATAGAATGTGAAAGCTTTAACCCATCATTAGAATTACAGAAACTTTCTTTTATACATTCTGGTGGTACGGTATATAGCCATAGTTTATTAGGTTTTTGTTATTGTAAACATAATCACAATGCTGTTCTGTGGTGGATGGGGTTAGAGGGATGCCGATTGGCCTTTTGGAGCTACTGTACGGACATAAACAAGTTTTTGAAGTTGCTGTGGTGTTTGAGGGTTCTGTAGTCCTTGAGGGCCTGGGTGACTATGCAACAGCTTTGGGAGTGATGTTTGGTCAGGTCTGTACTAAATGTACACTGAACTGCAAAAGCACTGAACATACACTTTTGAAGCATACACATGTTGAGAAACAAGTTGTTGTTGCCATAGACTCTTTTTAATGTCTGACATTAGGGTGAAAAAAAGATGAAAAGTCCATCATTTCCAGTTATTAAAAATGGTTACAATGTTTTAATATAAAAGAATCAGTAAGAGACTGATCAACATCAACTGTGCTCAAAGAAATGAAGCAATTTTGAAAAGACGAAAAATTCCTTCACAATGATGTGAGAGACTGATAAAGTCATAAAAGAAACGATTCCCTCAAGTTATTGCTGTACTTAGTACTATATAGAAGGAAAAAGTTGTGTTGTTCATCTTTCAAGGTTGCATTTACATAACAATAAGACCCACTGTGATTAGATTTAATGTAAATAATTACAACACATGGAATTAAAAGAGGGGGCACTAACTTTTGATCGTGACTCTCGCTCTGTGTATATATATATATACTCTCTCTCTGTGCATATATACAGAGAGATAGAGTCACGTTCAAAAGTTAGTGCCCCCTCTTTTAATTCCATGTGTTCTTACATATATATATATATATATATATGTGTGTGTGTGTGTGTATGTATATACACCTACACAAACACTGTATAAACACATGGGTGAGTCAAAAGTTATTCACACTCCAGTTATATTAAAAGTTTAGTTTCGCACACTCTTATCAGCTCTTTCCATTCAAAGCTACTGTTTCCCCACTTACTGCTGTGCAGATGTGAATGTTTTACATCATTTCATTTGTAATTGCGGTTGCGAGAAAAACATTATGGGTTTTTGGTAGTGTGAGGGTGTACCTAGTGCAAAAACATCTCACGGAAGAGCATAAACAGAATCGTTTGAATATCTACAAAACGTGAAAGTCTGCAAAACGTGAAAGTTTTGTTAAAGAGTTTAAAGAGAGTCATTACTGGTGACAAAACATCAATTTATTCCCACAAGCCTGAGAGTAAGACAGAATGGAAACATCTTTAATCGCCAACCAAAAAAAGTTCAAAGCATCACAAAAGTGCCAACCATCAGCAGGTTTCTTTAAGGTCAGTATAGAAACAGTATCAGGAAAATGGTTAAACAATTAACAATGCTCATTACCAGTGAGATGCTTATTGAATTGCTGAAGCCTAAATTTTAGAATAATTGCAGAGGATTGCTATCCGAGGGTGTTGTGATCTTGCATGACGATGCACATCCACATACTTCTGCACACTCTGCAAAATCTTTTTTCTTTTTTGAGATGCATCTTAAAAAGCATCTTTCCTATAGCCAACGTGGAAAAAGATTCACTGTGAAGCCAGGGTTGCATTTGTAGCTCACAGCTCAGTCTAAAACCTTTTCTTTTTTTAATTTTTTTATGAGGGAATACAAAAATGCAAAAAGTGTCATGAGATGCAAGGAGATTATGTTGAAGAATTATGTACAATTATGATAATAATTAATAATATACATATATAATTAGTCAAAGATAACATAAGTAAACACATCATACAGATTTTAAATGAAGGCTTTTATTATTAAGGGAAAACAAAATCCAAATCATAGCCCTGTGTGAAAAAGTGTTTGCCCCCCCCCTAAAACATAACTTAACTCTGGTTTATCACACCATTCAATTTCTCTAGCTAAACCCAGTCCTGATTGCTGCCATCTGTTTGCAATCAAGAACTCACTTAAATAAGACCTGCCTGATAAAGTGAAGCAGACCAAAAGATTCTCAAAAGCTACACATCATGCTGAGATCCAAATAAATCCAAAAACAAATGAAAAAGAAAATAATTGAGATTATTTCTCTCTCTCTCTCTCTCTCTCTCTATATATATATATATATATATACACACACACACACAGTATAGGGCTTTAGTTGGCTAGGGAGAACAAAGATTGGACTTTTGAAGCAATGGAAAATGTCATGTGGTCTAATAAGTCCAGATTTGCCCTACTCCAGAGCTCCAAGTTCATGTTTCCTGGGCACATAAGGGGAAGAATAGAAGTGCATGTAATGATGTACCCATAAAGCCTAGTGCACACTGTGCAAGGGTTATGATGTTTAGTTGCTTCAGTTGGATAGGTCTAGGCTTAGTAGTATGTGTCAATAGATTATTTTTCTTTTCCGAGGGTGCAGTCATATATAGGATGGCAATGGCAGGATTGTTCAGGCACAGTTTGTGAAAGCATAGTCATCAGTGCAAGGTCTTGACCAAAAATTATTGCAACCTTGGCCAGAAATAAATATAATGACTTTGCATAAGTTTGTTGAAACAATGTAATGGTGAATGCTTGCTATTATCAGTGCTTAAGGTGATCAACCAAAATACAGTATTAGAGTGTGTGTGGCATTTTTTTGGCCAGGTAGTCTATATACCGTATGACAGCCATTTCATTCAGAGGGGCTTCTAGACTCCGTTGGGGCCCTAGGATAACAGTTGCATGGGGCCTTTTGAACCAGCAGAAAGTTAAAAATTAAAATAAAATAAAAATATAATAAAATAAAAATAATTGTAAAATAAAAAAACTAACCAAAAATAAAGTGCGGGTTTAGTGCATGGATAAGATGGTTTGAAGCAGGCTGCATTGTGCTTCTGGTGTGACTCTCCTGAAGGCGTGCCACCATTATTTACACTGCACATGTAAGAAAAAAAAATCTGTTTAGATTTAAATAAGCAAATATCCAAGAACCTTTGATTAGATAATTACTGCAGTGATTGATATGTTTCCGCGGGCCTCGGTTATTTAACCCTAACTAATGCAATGCACAGCTCATTTGTAATAAGATAATCAATGTTGTTTACTTCACCTGTCAATGGTTTCCACATTATGGCTGATTGGTGTAGATTATAAGGTAAATATTTTAATACAATGACATCCTCATTGGCTATTAATCTGTGGACTTTGTTCAAATGAAAGTGGTGACATTTGTATACACTGTTGCAATTTTTTATTATTATTATTTTTTTTAATTCATTCATCTTCTGTACCACGTACGTAAGTTATGGGGGATCAGGGCCTATCTCAGGTGGCTTTGTGCATGAGGACACACACACACACACACACACACACACACACACACACTACGGGCAGTTTGTGAATGCCGAATAATCTAATCTTTGGACTGTTGGAGGAAACTAGGAGTACACACAAACTCCACACATACATACAGTAGGAGGTAGGAATCGAACCCTCAACCCTGGACTTGTGAGGCAACAATGCTTACCACTAAACCACTGTGCCGCCCTATACACACTGTTTACAATGAAAAACAATCTACATCAAGAAAGTCTACACCTCGAGAATTAAACAACTGTGATATTTGGCCACTGCCCTAATTGCACAGAAAAAGATCAGCTCCTTACACAACTGCCATAATGATTCTGAAAAGCATTGCCCCTTCAGCTGCTGGGAGAGCACATGGGCACACAGCCAGGGGGCGGGGCAGAGCATCAAGTACTCACCAGATACAGCAGGCGAGTTAAACGCCCCGACTAATGAAGCTCATTTCATCTTTTTTTGTTTTTCTGCAGAGACCGAAAACAAAAACTCTTTGCTGGCTGTGGACCCTGGCTTTCTCTCACTCCAGATGCCTTGACTCAAACATGAGCACTTCCACTGGCTGACGCACAATGTATTCACAAGCAAAAATTGCCACATCATGTGGGACACATAATGTCCCATTTTTATATGGATGATATTATGAAGCTATATTTTATACCTATATTGCATGCAGTAACGGTGACACATGTTTCACTGCAGCATTCGCTATAGCTTTGTGCAATTGTAAGCATGATTCTCTTCAGTTGTTAACTTAGAAACTTTAGTAAAACGTTCATTCATTAGTCACTTTGACTAGTTGTTAATAAGGTTAAGATAATCACCCATTATCACCCATTATTTGGTAGCTGGCGATAAGCTGATGGTGCCAGAGTTAAGGTATTCTAATCTAATCTATTGTAATCATTGGCCGATCATTCTAATCATCTAATCACTTTATGCAGCTGTTTTATTTATTTATTTCCCCCCCCCGATTTTCTCCGGTAATTTAGTCGTGTCCAATTCCTCCCCGTCACTAGGGGGCTCCCACATTAAGGCTATTACTACCACTCAGCCGAGAGGGCCGAAGACTATCACGTGCTTCCTGCGAACCATGTGACGCCAGCCGACCGCATCTTTTCGACCTGCTCGTTCACGCACCGTTGGGGGCGGCTTGCGCGAGCTCACAGACGCCTCTGACTGGCCGTAAAGCCGTCAAGTACCTCTCATCCCCCTCCCCTCTGAGAGAGCTCGGCCAATCAGCTCTCTCTAGACCTCCGGCTGCGAGAGGTTACAGCATCACCCGGGATTCGAACTGGCGATCTCTGAATGATAGGGCGAGCGCTTTAACCACTGCGCCACTCGGAGGCAAACATGTTTTATTAATTTTTTATTTATTTTTATGCTCTAATTTATCAGCACTGGTGGTGGTTTGTTTGCTGCAAAAACTGGGTGGGTCAGAGAGTCTGTCTGTATTTATTTGTAAGGGCTATTTGCAATTGGTAAGGAGGAGCTGCAATAGGTAGGTAGTAGGTTTTTGAGTGTGGCCCCCACTAAAAAAAGTGGGGATTTTAATGTTTGCATGAATAAGTTTCAAATGAAAATTAAATTGAATTAAGCCTTTGTTACATATACAGTAAAATACCTTTCTTTGCATATTACAGCTTAGAAAACTTGGGTCAGACATTACAGTATATGGTAGCCCTGGCACAAACAGGGTTAAGGGCCTTGCACAAGAGCTCAAAGTGGCAGCCTGTTGCAGCTGGAGCCTGAACCTTGTCTTTCTTATTAGAACTATCACTGCCCCCATTTGTTTACCACTGCTGTTTTATAGTGTTCTTTTTCAAATTTACCTGAATGACTGTGGTGCCAAGGCGAATAGCATAATAGACCTTTTGTGGATATTTCTATGTTTTCGTCTAGCACATTGCTGAGAAAAAGCTGGCATTCTCCCAGAGCTTCTTTAGTTCATTTGTTGCATGTGGGTGTATTAAGGGTGTGGAGGTAGATTTTCTTGTGACTGGCAGTGAAAACATTATTTACTTTGTTATTATTTTACTTTTACATTATTACTTTATTATTTAATCTTTATTATTATTATTTATTCATTTATTTATTTATTTATTTATTACTGGATTGAGTTTGATGTATTTCTTGAATTTATTTATTTATTTATTTATTTATTTATTTATTTGGTGTTGTCCAGTTTTCTTAAAGGTATTCATGTTTTGGGTTTGCTTTCCCTATCAGTCAAATGTTTGGACACGCACATCTTTTGTACATTTACAAAACTTTGTACATTCATACTAAAGACATCCAAACTATAAAAGAACACCTATGGAATTCTTTTGTAAATATAAACAACCTAAAATATGTTTGATATTTAAAATTGTCCAAAGGAGCTACATTTAGCTTTGATGATGGCTTGGTACACTCATGGTGTTATCTGATCGGATTCACAAGGTAGTCACCTGGAATGGTTTTCAATTCACAAAGTGTGCCTTGTCAAAAGTTTAATTTGTGACATTTCTTGCCTTTTTAATGTGCTTTAGACCATCAGTTGTCTTGTCTTGTGCAGAGGAATGGTGGGTGCAGTGTCAATAGCCCTATTAGTGCTACTACATTTACTCTATAAATCCACATTATGGCAAGAAACAGTCAGTTAAATAAAATTAATAAAAGACAGTCCCTCATTACTTTAAGAAATCGTCTCGGGTTACTTGACTGTAACCCTGTTCCCTGATAAAGCGGGAACGAGATGCTGCGTGAAAAC
>QMIH01002184.1:51616-73452 GCA_003987875.1 Clarias batrachus
AAAGAAGAAGAAAAGAAGAAATGAGAAGAGAATATAGGGCACACATAAAGTATACACACTATTCTTCATCCTACCTGCCAAGAGTCGAGCCGTTGCAGCAGCGCATACAGCACTTGTAACTGTCCACAGTCAACACGGTTGTCCAATTTAGGGAAGGTTTTCAATTTGCTCGTTATCATCAAGCAGTAACAACCGAAAAAATGCCATAAATGACATCAGTGTTGAAATTATATTAGAGCCGAAGCGTACGATGGCTTAACTAACACTTTAACACTCAGTCAAACTGAGCGTACTGAAAGAGCGGCGCTATGGGCAAGGCCCAGTGTTATATAAGACTGTGTGTGAGTTTGGTTAACAACTCTGGCAAATATTTACTCATAATACTGTGATCCTAATAAGGCTATAAATCCACATGAAGTACAGAAACAAACAAACATTTTGCATTTTTTCTAGTCTTTGGCAGTCAACTAGAATGATATTATTCTAAACTAAAGAGTTGACAAAAATTGTACACATGTACTGACTGCAAGAAGCACCGTCTATAAGGAGTAATTTTCCTGAAATGAATCTAAATGCAAGGATATGACTGAATTTTTTATGCCTTACTGTATAAACATATTGACCTGAACTCATTTTAAGAGGCATGATCCATGTGGATGTCTCCAGGSAATTGAAAAAAAACATGTGGTGTACGTAAAACATTAAACACACTTAAAGTACAAGCTTAATGATTGTGAAACGCTGCCAGCTAGATGTAGTGCCCATGAGAGTGTATCACTTGACTGAGCTGTGCTTGCACACGTCTATATTGCTAACAACCAATCACCATTCTTCCAACATCCATTACCTGCTCACTATTGTSCCCAACAGTATTGTTTGCAAAATAAAAAACAATCACTAATCACCAATTTTCCCCTGCAACCAAACACTTATCACTATTCTGTCTAGCAACCAATAACTTATCCTTATTGTCCCCAACAATAACTTACTGATCACCATTGTTCCCATTCCTTAATATCCAATTACCAATATTCCAGTGTTCTCAATTAACAAACACGCATCACTATTGTACATCAAAAGCAATCACTAATCCCCTTTGATTTCACCAACCAATCACTGATCACCATTTTTTCCCCACCAACCAATCACTTAACACCATTGTCCCAAACAACCAATCATTAAAAACTATTGTCCTCAAAAAACAATCACTGATCGCAATTTTCCCCAGTAACCAATCACTGATTACTATTGTTCTCAAAAAGCAATCACTGATCACCATTTGGCCCAGCAACCAATCACAGATCATCATGGTTTTCAAAAACCAAGATGATTTTTCCTCAACATGCAGCGTTCTCATTGAACAATCACTGATCACTATTGTTCCCCCAAAACCAATCACTGATCACCATTTCCCCAGCAACCAATCACTAACCACCACTGTCCCCCAACAACCAATCACTGGTTATAATTTTTCCCCCAAAAATCAATTACTGATCAATACCCCCCCACACACACATACAAAAAACATGCCTGTTCCTCAACATCCAATCACTAATTACCAATGTTCTGAATGACGAATCACTTGATCACAGCGGACAAACAACATTGTTTCCCACAAGCAAATGGAACATGTAATAAAAACAAGGTGTGGCTTTTGTCTGTATAACCTTGTGAGAGAGGTGTGGCCTTCACCCCCAGTAAAAAAAAAGCAGTGAGTGAGGCTGTGAGTGAGTCCCAGTTAATGAGTTATGACCTGTTATAACAAACCACCGTGTGCCTGTCAGTCGCTTAATAGAGTTTTGGCCTTCCTCTCCTCAAAGCTAAAATTACTGAGCTGTACTGCTTGCATAATAGCATCATGCCCTGTGACAAACTGGCATTCCATTCAGGGTGTATTCCCATCTCATGCCAGTTTTCCTGGGACAGGCTCCAGGCACGCCACATCCCTGACCAACATAAAGCACTTACTGTAGATTAATGAATGAATGAAATGTTTCCTCAGTCCTGAATCACAAAAAAAATCATAGTAAAGAGTAACGCCAAAATGTTTGAATGATACACACCCTAAAAAAATGTGTCTTGAGCATAATATGAACCGTACTTATTATGGCATATGTAACATGTCAAACACAGTGCCCCAGTGTTTGCCCTAATGCTGGCATTCACTTTACTCCAGTTCAACAATGCAGCTTGGGAAAAATGGCACTAGTGAATAAAACAATGGCACTCACACAGCATATTCAGCGTATGGGTTTGTATCCCACTTACAAGTCACAAACTCTGTGCCTGCAATCCGGAAGATCATGCTATGCTAGCTGCCTGAGTTCACATGAGGGTATTAAAGTCTCATTTCTCAATATACAGAGTGGAGATTTAAATCAAGTAAACATGCACAAAGGAAGTCATTAGATGAACGATAGCACACATGGTAAGTGTTAGGTAGTGAAGAGAATGCAGAAACCAGTGCAGTGACAGGAGAGAAACCGGTACCTACTGTGAGATGAAGTTCCAGTCAAACAGTTAGAGGGAATGAGAGAAGCGGGAAAGACACTGTTGTGTTTTTGGGCTGGGGGCGTCTACTAATGGGCTGTGCTTCTGTGACTCAGTCTGTATGCAAACCAGAATCAGACACACACACACACACACACCTCGCAGGGCCTAACAAGATGGGGGCTCCATAATAGTTTCCATCCAACACACACATGCACAGATGGAACTAATAGAAACACYAGAGCTCTCTCAGAGGCAACTCCCTCTTGTGTTTTAGAATCAGGAGAACAAACCCATTTCCTGTCACTGTTTGAAAGCAGTGGTGTGGGATTGATCTGTCATGTGGGCATACAGTATGACTGGCATATCTGCACATATCTGAATGGCAGCCTTGTTAACACACACTGTAACCTACTGTCTGGATGATCTTCTAGGTGTCTAAACAAGCTCCGGTTAGTCCAGTGTCCTTAAGAGAACGAGAAGATATGAGCATTTCATCCTTTCCCTCTCCTAACCACACACACTGCATTGGCTCCCATCGATTCTTAAATACCACTATTGACATATAAAGCATTAAATGGCCTCACACAACGGTACCTGAATCAACATCTAGCGTTTTATGATCCGCCCCGCCCGCTTTGTTCAAAAGGTGTAGGCTGCTTGTTGGTACCTTGTGTTATGCAAACTACAGCAGGTGGAAGAACTTTGTCTAATTAGCCTTCTAATTAATGTCCAGGATTTAGACACAGTCTCAGTGTTTATGTCTAAGCTCAAAACATATTTATTTCATCAGGACTTTTGTGAAAAGGTTTGCTCTTAGGTGGAGAACTCATGGGCTTAGAGCAGGGGTGTCAAACTCCGTTCCTGAAGGGCCGCAGACGCGCAGGGTTTTGTTCCAACCCTGCTCCAACATATATGCCAAACATGTAGTTTTCAAATAAGCCTTAATGATTTGATTAGGTGGATCAGGTGTTTTTAATTATGGTTGAAGCTAAACTCTGCAGGTCTGCGGCCCTTCAGGAACGGAGTTTGACACCCCTGGCTTAGAGTGTTCGAGTGAACTGATATGTTTGAATTCTGTGTTCCCTACTCTCATTGATCACTCAGCTTTGTTGATGGTAAAGTGCCTGGTTGCTTTACTTCCCAGGAAGCCCTCATGTTTGTGTTTCATTCCGGCTTTCCCTTTTAGTCATGATGTCATTGCGAGTTCTGCGGAATCCTCTGCTTGCACTCTGCACTGAATATATACTGTGCATCCACCTTATCTAATCTCTGACTGTAAAGTGATCTTTTTCTCTCGCTGTTTCTCTCTGTCACTCTCTCCCTCTCTACACACACTCACACACACACACACACACACACACACACACACAAATGATGCATACTCCAGTTATATTAGCACTTCTTGAGCTGCACCGTTCAAAGCTACTGTTGTTCCATCAGTTCATTTGTAACTGAGATGCGAGCAAACGTGGATGTCCCACTTGTGATTTGCATGAAAGAAGAGCAGTGTGCGTAATTAATTGCAGTTAGAGTGTTGGATCATTATCAGGAAAAACGTTCACAACAGTGCTCGTTACAGTGAGCTGCTTAATGAGAGGGCTGCTATCCAAGGACGTTGTGATCATGCATGCATGTCCGTCCACTCTGTCATGTACAAAAGAAATCCGAATGGTCAAAAGATGTCTGATGTATTTCTACAACAGTTTGTCTGACAGTAGTGCAGGCTGTAATTGAAGATTACAGACGGGCTTTGTTTAATGCAAATCGTTTCTATGGTAACAGCAGTTGTATAGCAGACATATGACAATCTAAGCATTATAGATGATTTATAAAATAATACAATTAATAGTAATCTCTGTAACAAAACAAGCTGTGTTCTTTCTGTCTTTGTAATTAYTTATTGCTATTATAATGTAAGTGATGATTTGTTTTGCTATTATGTTATTATATTTGACATGAAATGTAACTATAAATGGGTGAAAAAAAACATGATGTATCAAATTTTTATTGATAAAACATGCAATACTCTGTAAAGGATCAACATGATTGCGTCATTTGGTCTCCATAGATTGCGAGCAGAACTCCTTCCAGCACATTAGGTCATAAGACACATGATCTGTGACCTTATTGCTACTCTGAGTTTGGCCTGGTTTTTGCTATAGCAACTATCATTTRCATAAAAATACCAGGAATGAAGAGCAACACAGTGGCRAAGCAGATTTGCATATTACAGACCATAAGAAATTGCAGTCTGATTTAAATCTGGTTAATAACTGTGTAAATGYCTTTGGGCAAAATCGTGTCAGAACACAAATCAGGTACATGTCTGCAATCAGCCCAGACACCAACGGACTTAAATGGTGTATTAGCCTTTGCACTCACACGTCTGGATTCCTTGTATGCAATTAGTAGAGAAATTGCAAACACACACACACACACACACACACACGCACACACACACACTCACACTCAGCTGGAAGAGATCAGTGTTTCTCTCACAGTTTCCATACTCAGGTCCAGCTCCAGGCTGGCACGCTGGTTAACTGGCCCTTTCTGCTCCATTAATGTGCCTCTACTATGCTCATCAAATGCCAACAATCATTAATCTCATCTAAATGCTGCTGCATTTACAATCCTGACATTTTGGAGGAAGACCAACTGTCGGAAAGCAAACCCCGAACACATGTATTTAACTAAACATACATACATGCCTCCAAAAAAAAAAAAAAAAAAACCCCAGCGTGCAGCTACAGTAGTAACACCTAGGTACATTACAACATTATAAGGTGTTCCACATCACTGCATGTACACCCGTAAAAGAAGCCAGACAGACGTCCAGCTGTAATACTTACTCTAGCGTGACAGATTCGGCAGAAAGGCAGATGGCGATCCAGGGAAAAATAGAAAAATCTCTGAGTAAATAGTACGAATCCTGCCCGTCGCTTTGCTTAGCTGATAAAAGCCTGACAGGCAGGTACTTTGCACCTGACGTGGGAAGAAATTTCTCAGTAAGGCTGRGTGGGGTAACAAGCATTTCATTTAAATGTGACACGTGGCTTCGGCTATAAACTTCATCACAACACTGAAGTACAGTACAAACCTAATTATACTGCAATATAAAACCAAAATTCAGTAATAACATTTTTACATCAGTTTATATCAAGTCAGCAAGAGTGCTGGCATTTTTATTGCATAATACAAGTGGCGTTTAAGTCAAACTGTCATTTACAGAAGACTTCAGGGACAGTACATTGATGAGACTCAGCCGCAGTAAAATATTTGAATGGTGCAAGTGGTATAGCAGTTAGCATTGTCGCCTTGCACCTCCAGGGTTTAGGTTCGATTTCCCCTTGGGTCTGTATGCATAGAGTTTGCATGTTCTCCTCAGTGCCTGGTGAGTYAAAGATGTGCAGGTTAGGCTAATCGGTGCTCCAAAATTGCCCGACAATTGGGCGTCGAGCTGGTCACCAGACCCCATAAATAACTGCCATAGAAATTATGGAAGGCCATACACCCATGAATAAAGATAACGATCCTGGCCATGCCATGGTGCCTTGGAGTCCACTGCTGTTGTTTCAGTAAACATTTAACAGGTGGAACGCCTAATCCTTGAARATCAATGGATAACTTGTCACTAACTGTGGGAACTGTACACACAATCTTTTACGAACACCACTTGCACTTTACCGGAGTTTATTGCCATATTACAGTACCTCGCCCCAAGCTGTTTCCACATGCWTGGGCTGTTAAAGGAGTTCCTGGGGGGCCAGTGTTTCAGATGTGAAACAAGCATTCTGATAGCGATTCCAGTGGACTGAAAACACATTCTRCCTTAATGGTATCCAAGCAGTAGTGAAACACTACTATAGCAGTGCATTACTATGGCGGGGGATTATTATAGAGAAATAAAGGGAGTTTTTGCTCTCATAAATGTGGACATAACATAACATTTTCAAATTAGAATATGAAGGTAATAACGACAAATCCTGGAATCATACGTGTATATGTATATGCGTGTGATGGTGTTAACAGAGGTATTAGCATGAATACGGAAGCTTTAAAAAGSCTCAGTTTGAGACTCATAGAGAAAGGAAAATAAAAATTGAAATCAGATTGCCAATACCGAACGAGCAGGAAGCGCCTGAGAAAGGCAGAAACTGAGAGCATTTGAGCTGGACGGAACGGATGGGAGCATTGATGTGATGTGAGAGGAGCTCATTTACTCCCTCTGCTTATTGTTAACTGCTTAATGTCTTTTAGTTTATCACCTTGAGTAAAGAGGAGCACAAACACTTGAAGTCTTCCACTGTCTCATTTCTCTCTCGTTGTTTTAGTCTTACTCTGGTGTCTCCTAATTGCTTTCTTTCTCTCCTTGCCACTTTTCTTCCCTATCTGACTTATTTCTCCTTCCTCTTTCTCCTTCTCCTTTCACTCCTGCCATCTTAAATAAATATTTAACTGCGTAAGCAACGGCTAAAGGTCATAGCCTTCTTTTTTTCTTCTCCCTTTCCCTTTCTTTTGCTTTTCCCTTCTCCTCCTCTATAGTGACTTAATATTATTTACTGAACTGCCATGTCTTGAAATAACTGCACATTTCCTTTAACAGAAATCTCAGGGGAAATACTTCAGAGCTAAGCGTTTGCTTTCAAGTTAAGTTACAATGATAACAATGATCCAGCACGTAACTGATCCTCTGTCGCCCTCTGCTGGTCAGACSAGGAAACCCACACACTTTCCAGCATAAGCTTCATGCTGTTCTCAGATGGATAAATAGCGCCCCCAAACCTGACTGTAGGTACCACCGATGGTGAAAATATAATCTTGACACCATTATTAACCATTATATAAACTGTTTTAAATTCTACACGATTCTTCTACATATTGTATGAAATGAACCATATAAAGTTTATTAAACAACACCAATGTTTCTTTCTTTCTAATAATGTTAACACATGTTATGTAAATGGCTGGTTTGGTTTTAATGCAACGCAGACAGTCGTATCGCTTGGTTTTCTGTATACTGTTTTTTTTTAGTTCATTTAGTTGACAACAAAAGTGGACCACAGATTCCACTCATCGTTTTGGGGATGCTGTGTCCTTTTTTTGTTTGGTTGTTTGTTTGTTTGATTGATTGATTGATTGATTGATTGATTGATTGATTGATTGCAATTACACTTTCAGTGCTACACACTTGTAACATATAAGTTTCTTTGTCCTGTATTTTTTGTCTGATAATATGATTGCTAATTATCAATCATATTATTAGATTGATAATTGATTGATTGATTGATTGATTGTTGATTGACATTTTGAGTTGACCACAGACAGCCATCATTTTTAAGACTCTGTATCATTTTTCTTTGTTTTTGTTTGTTTGTTTGCTCTTTTGTTTTTTGTATTTGTTTTTTGTTTGTTTGGTTTGCAACAGCATTTTCAGTGGACCACAGGCAGTCATAGCTTTAAGGATTCTGTATCCTTTTTATTTGCTTTTTTATTTGTTTGTTTGTTTGTTTGATTGATTGACTGCAATAACATTTTCAGGGGACCACAGACAGACTCTGTATCCTTTTTTTTTTTTTTGATTGCTTGATTGACTGATTGCAAAAAAGATTTTCAGTGAACCACAAAAAAGTCAAAGATTTCAGGATTCTGTATCCTTTTGCTTGTTTGTTTGTTTTCTTGCTTGGTTGCTGAATTAGTTGATTGATTTATTGATTGATTGATTGATTGATTGACTGCAACAACATCATATGTCAATACTACACCTGTAATTTCAATTTTGCATGTCTCTGTGTAGTTATATAAATAAGTAAATGAATATGTTGTCTTGCGAGTGTGTAATTATCGATACTGGTCTATAGATAATCTATAAATGATCTTACAATTGATTCTGASAGTGATCCTGACATGAGTTACTTCAGTACTGAATGCACTTATTCTATCTAACGTTATGCAGTATTGTGTATGGATTCTGTAGCGGGATCTACATGAAACCAATAAAAAAAATTATAACATTTTGACATACATATTAGAAGTCTGTGCTAATGTTTGTCCCTTATTTGTTAACTAGTTTAAGCCAGTAAAGAAGACTCTCTTTCTATATTAAGTATTAACGGCGATTCCAGTAAACACGTGACTGTCTGCGTTGCAGCATCCAGGATTCTTCCGCGTCCGCGGTTCTGTCCAATCACGTAGCTTTATGCAAATATAAAAGAATTTCGGCTTCTTTCATTGGTTCGCTCAAACCACTCAATGAAACGCCCTGATCCACATCATCGCACGTCGGTTATAGATACAATAAAAAAAAAAAAACTTTTTAAAAAACCCCGTGGCTTCATATTTCTGCACAGTAAATTTCCAACAGGAAGTAGTCTGGGATTTAGTAATAATAATAATAATAATAATAATAATAAGTTTTAAGTATTAGAATTAAAATATTTTTCTGCTCTTCAATAATGATCAAGGAGAAGGGATTAGTTAGTATTAGTTTGATTTAAGGTTTTGCAATGATTCATTACCACTACATTAATTAAAAGATTTCAGGAGGCTATTCACAAGTACTTTAAGCTTTATTAAAACATCAACAAATTAAATATGTATATTTACCTTAAGGGACCAAACCACTATGTCATCAGTAACATTATGGAAAGTTTTTAAGAATCAAATTCTATACCTCTTACCAAATGTTTAGGAATTCCTCAATTACTCACAACCATCACATGACTGTAATTAGTCTATTGTGCATCATCATGTATCATCAGCAGCATCATGAATGCTGATGAAAATGCATTGTACATCACACTTACAGCATAAATAGTTTAAATGTGGCCACAGCTGTATGTATGTTTATTCTTTTTCCTTTTGCATTGATCCATCAAATCCTTTTCTGGACAAAGCAGGAACACCTATGCTACACATTGACAGAATCACCTACACCTAACTGTTTTTCTTTGTTAAAGAACTGACATAAATGACATGTAAATCATTTWAAAAAAACTGAAAATATATGTATATGAGTTAATATATGAGTTAAATATTTGCATAGATATGGTCTGAAAAAGTAGRCTACAAAAAAAAGAAAAAAAAAAGAAGAATCCTGCATAAAATAAAGCAATTTAAGCCAGTCTTCTATCAGCACTTACTTTCCTGTTTGTACAAATATACAGTGTGTTTCATGAAGCTGAATTTGCCTAAAGTGTTTGGGAAAACACAATGATGTTGTGATCATGCATTTATAGATTAACCCCGGATTTTCCATTAGAGAACTAAAAACATTGTGTTTACCATGCTGACATAATGCCATGAAAAACCCTAAGCTGCATTGTACTGAGTTCTACATGTCTAGAATTGACAAATGAGTCATGTATTGTTTCTACATGTCTAGAACTGTCAAATGAGTCATAATTTTTCCACAGGTGAGTGTGTGAAAATCATTGGCATGAATTATATTGCACAATAACGTGCAATAACAGGAGGAGTCCTATTAAAAAACAAATCACATGTACACTGTTATTCTTTATATTTAATAAATAATTTAATATATAAATATTTCTTTATACACTTTGTACAAAATATTTACAGAATATAATACATACATAGCATTCAATATTTTTACTTCTATACATCATCTCTCTCTTTCTTTCTAAGTCATCTGCGAATACACTTGCGACACAACGGGCACGTCCCGAACTCTGTGATGATCCTGTCGGCACAATGAGGGCACAGACATGAGTGACCGCAGTCCAGGCATACGGTGTTCGTCTTGGAATAGCACACTACACATTCTTCACCATCTAAGAAGAGAAGAAGGCAAGTCATATAAGCTTAGTTCTGGGAAAAGAGCTATATGAAGGTACCATGGCATCATGAGGCTTAAGTAACAAATAGGGGGTACAGAATGRTGTGTACTTTTGAGAAATTTATGATAGGTTTTAATAATAATGACAATAATAATAATAAGAAGAAGAAGAAGAATAAATGTGTTCTTCCTATCAGAAATAATCCGCTCATTATAGAGAATGTACATGAGGAATAGATTGAATAGAGATGTATTTTTTTTGTGGGTCAGGACACTGATATTTTTTTATTCCGGTTCTTACCTGCTTTGGTCTGAAATAATGGACGATTCAACTCCACACTCTTTTTACACATCATCTTCTTCAGGATCTGATCAGGGATCTCGTCATAACCACAGTTCTCCTCCGTAGCAACGATAACGGGAGCCGAGCAGGAGCGGCGCGTGCTGAGTAAAGCCTTCTTCTCTGAGCCTGGAATATGAATCATAAACAAACATGATGTCACTGATAAACGTTTGGACGAAAACCATGTGACCTCCTGACAGTTAAACTCATAAATCACATCTCATATTCATTCCATATTTGCCGTTGTAATAAGCTACACTCTTCTGGAAAGACTTTCTGTTCGGCATGAATGTACGGATGTGTGTTTACTCATGTATATAAACATTGGTGAGGATGTTACATAAGGAGTGCAGTCAGAGTTCCTGTTCATCCCAAACGTCAAAGGTGGTCAGTGGTATGATTAATCACAGCTTCATGTGATTACA
Organism: Clarias batrachus; assembly: GCA_003987875.1. Taxonomy (NCBI): domain Eukaryota; kingdom Metazoa; phylum Chordata; class Actinopteri; order Siluriformes; family Clariidae; genus Clarias; species Clarias batrachus. The sequence continues at coordinate 62,676 of QMIH01002184.1, forward strand.
ATGGTATTGTAATGCAGGAATGTGTTCGTATTTCTCATTTCCAGTGTAACACTACAGGATACAATGACATCCTGCTATACAACTGTGTGCTTCCAGGTTGTTTAGAAGACCACATTCGGTTGTGATGAACAGTTGTCCACATACATTTGGCTAGAAGTGTATTAAAGATACACTATATGGACAAAATTATTTGGCCAAACCTGTCAATTATTGAATTCAGGTGATACAATCAGGCCCCATATCCCCAGTGAAGGACAATCTTAATGCTTCAGCATACCAAGACATCTTGGACAATGCTATGCTTCCAACTTTGTGGAAGGCTATGACTGTGCCCCAGGACTATAAACACATGGTTTGATGAGTTCAGTGTGGAAGAACTTGCCTGGTCCTAACACAGAGCCCTGACCTCAAGCACCTTTGTGATAAACTGGAACGGAGATTGCGAGCCAAGTCTTCTCATCCATCTCAGCTCTACAGAATGGATGGGCACGAATTCCCACCGAAATCTTATACAAGTTTTCTTGTAACCAGCCTTCCAAGAAGAGTGGAAGTTGTTATAGCTACATATTGAAGGATACAATGTCATTGCACGCTTTGCCAAATACTTTTTGTCCACAGGCTGTCCAAAATATACTGAGAGTGAATAGATAAATTGTATGTACAGTATAAATAAAACTCACCTAGTAAGAGCACAGCGCTTGTCTGGCCGTACACGTCAATCATGGCCCAGATCGGCTTTTTCGGGTCTATCCGGTAGAGTTTTTCTTCGTGCTCGTACCCGCTGTCCGTCCTGATGCGCAGGTGTCCGGATCCCGTCAGCCAGAACGTCAGCTCGGTGCGCGGGGAGCAGTGACTCTCCGGAACCGGGGTCGCCCAGAACCCCTGTCGCTCGGTGAGGTCGGGAATGGCGAAAGAACACATGGGGCCGGTACCGGGCGGCACGCTGGTGAAGCCGAGGCGGAGCGCGCCGTGCCACGCGGGGACGCAGCGCTCCACGCGCACGCGCACTCTCTCATCGGCGCGCAGCGGCCGGCTGCTGAACATCACGCCGTGATGGAACGAGTGCGGGTCCCGGGTCGCGCGCCGGCCGCCCGCGCTCAGCTTCACGTGCTGCCCCTTGGCTTCGGCGTGAAAGGTGAGCGGACCCAAGCAGCTGGTTCCGCATCTGCACGACCGGCGAAGTTCTGGAAGAAACGCACAGACTATGTGAACAAACTGAAGTGTTGAAGTGTAACTGTAATAAACCCTGCCGTCTCAGATACAGTACCGGACCCGAGMAAGCACCTGTGCTTCGATGTGCATGCTTTATCTGGAAGCTAAATCTGAGCAGTGCATTCGTGTAAATCCACGATATTGCCAAGTTTTTGCATTATTGCAAAGTTGTTATATTTAAAATTTCCTCTATCTATCTATCTATCTATCTATCTATCTATCTATCTATCTATCTATCTATCTTGATATTTTAATAATTACAGTAGTAACCTGTTTGACTGGTGACTGAAATACAAATGAACCCAATAAATAACAGGCTGCCCTATAAATAACTAATATCTTGAAATTAATGATAAACTTATTAACCATGGACACGCCACAATAGTGATACTACACAATACAGTGTGAGTGCTGTGATTGCAGTTGCCTATAAAATTATGTATCAACGCAGAATTATTATTATTATTATTATTATTGTTGTTATTATTAACTTTAATAATAACAATAAGAAGAAGCATTTAGAGAATGATTGTATAGCATATGGCATGATATTAAACTCATTATATATATTTAAAAATAAATAAATAAATAAACAATTAAATAACCATACCTTTGTCCTTACGTGCCATCTCTGTTTCCTTCTTCTTAAACTTCGGTAAAGAAAAGTTGATCGTAGTTCCATAAGCACTTGCAGATTGTCCGTTTACAACCGAAGAGTGAGCGCGTGACTGTATTTATAACGCGTTTCACCACGTGCTGTGGGTTTGAACTCAAAACATTACTCACCATAGGCCGGAAAGTGAAAGAGGGAGGAGAGAGGCGCGGCTACAGAGGGGAGGATCTTGGAAAAGTACAAACTTCCAAACAGGTTGGATGAACTGAGCAAAGAAGAATGGCATGTTTCCCGTAAACGCTGAACTTGTGATACAACTGGGAAAAAAAATAAAAAAATAAAAAACTTCCATCATGCAAGCTGTAGCACCAGACATCATTAACCCATTAGAGCCCACAGCCATTTCACAGTTTTGCAGAACATTATGAAGAACATAACACTATTTTTAGAGTTAAAAGCCACATGTGTATACTATACTGTATGTCAGAGCAGTATTTTCTAAATTTGTTTTATATATTGATCTGTTGAAGAAATGGGGTCTATACAGGGTAAGTATAAACTATGAATTGTTATTAAATCACTAGAATTGTCCAATAGGATGAAATGTACATTCCATTACAGCAACAACAACAAAATTTTTTTAAAGTTATGTAGTTGTGCCACATGTGCTACCCCAGCACACCAWCATGAGGAAATGTCAAGGGTACACAAGTTCACAGACTGTCACATGACTGCACCAGGATGTTCATTAGAACTTACTAAGGGACTTGATGACTTAACATCAAGGATAAAGATGAATAAATAACTTTATATAACATTTAAAGTGTTTGTGACACCTGTGTCACTTTGCGTTCTTATGGGCTATCATGATAAAATAGGCAGATGGATGGACAGACGGATGAGGGACGGACAGATAGATAGATAGATAGATAGATAGATAAATAGATAGATAGATAGATAGATAGATAGATAGATAGATAGATAGATAGATAGACAGATACTGTACTAGATCCAGCCATATTGTAATCATTAACAGTTTCTTAGCTGGAAGATCTGGTTATTATATTATAATATTATACTATTAGRATCCTGTCCATGGAAACAGGTTAATAGCTGAAGCGGATACACACCATTCCATATGATAGCATTAAAATAAATGGTATGAATTTTGGAGGCTTAGGGGAAAACCTTTGTGGCTGAAGTGTTGTAACTTTAACAATATTGCACAACATTTTATGCGGCACAAAAAAAACGCTCTAGATGATACATTGGATACACGTTTCATATGAAACAAATGGTTTTAAAGGAAAATTCTGGCAAATTAATCTTGTGTTTTTATAATAACAAAAATCGAGAAATATTCAATGTTTGCAGTTTGATGTGTGTCTGTGTGTGTTTTGGTATATGCTCTGGAAGAACACTTAAATAATTTAAACAATGACACATGGAGACAGGGTTAAAAAATGGTGTCGTGGAACGTGGAAACAAGGTTGGGATGATGCTGGAGAACTGAGAGCCAGGATTGTGATCATGTGGAGGAATGTGCAACCAGGGTTAAGACAAAGTTTGGGAATTCCCCAACAGAAACTAGCTAATTGGCATGGTGCCTCACAGCTCAAGAATCCCAATCTCAGGTTACTGTCTGTGTGAGCTGTTTTGCATGTTCTCCTTGTGTCCATGTGAGTTCCCTTCAGGTTCTCAGACATCCTCCCACGATTCAAAAATGCCAGTAGGATGAAATATATCAATTCTGCATGGTGGCTTAAGATGAACTGGTCTCCTATATGCAGTAAGACTGCAGTCCCACCTTTACAGAATCAAAAGAAAATGAGGAAAATGGGTATGAAATGTGAGAGAATTTTGCTGTATTACACGTTTATAGGCGGGGGTCATGTTACAAAACAACAAATGACTACAACGTATCATAAAGTATTACTGAGAAATGGTATTGAGAAAGTTTTCTATTATGAAAATTTTACTCGTTTGGAAAATGTCAGCACCTTTGACAGCTTCAACTCTGACAGCACTGACCGTGGAACATCTCACTCCAGAAAAAACCCAAGAATTAAATGTTATTCATCCTTTTCATGTGCTTTAATTTACGTCTTGCAAGCCTTTTTATGGAAGCATTRTCTGACTAATCATAATTCAGGAGAAATTTAACAATGTTGTATTAATACTGATGTTTCAAATCCTTGTGAGTTATTAATTAATTACATTATTTTTTTCARTATAAACTCTGATATTGGTGATATGTACAGTTTCTTTCAGTATCCAATTTCCATTAAAACTGCCCTGTATGCTGTTATGCACCTGTTTACAATAAATAAAAATATTGTTAACAAAAGTTCACTGCATACAGTAAGTGTATTACTGATTTAATTGAAGGTTAATTGAAAACAGAAAGGTGTATTCTTCCTCGTATAGACAAAGTTTTGAGATACAGTACAAGGCATGACAATACTGGGCTTTTCCTAAATACTCATGTGGACAAAATATTGCATCACTCCTTCTTTATTCTTTACCATCTGTATCCCTTAATCAAATGCAGATCGCCCTTTCAAGACTTTCCCAGAAACCATGTGGAGAACCTGCATCATTTTAAAAATCTGATTTCCATAATGAAGTGTAGAGCAGCACTTTACATCTACATTCTGTTGAAGAGTTAAATTGCCGGGAGCACTTTTTATTGCTTCCAGATGAGTAATACGCTTGTGGCTTGTAAATAAAACAAAAACAAAAAAAACAACACACACACAAAATCCTTTTTGCTTTGACACAAGATCACCTTCTTAAGAACTGTTTACATATTTCACAGTGCATGCTTAATTGAGTAATAATCTGGCAGGGCTATTATGGGTSACACTTTACTGTACAAATTAATTAAATGTAGGGAAGTGAGAATCAGGATATGTGGTTGCATTCAAAGGACATGACACATTAAAAAGAAAGGAAACTTGTATCGAATTAAATAAAAATAAAAGGTCTTAGACAGACATTGTGCATTTAGTCATATTCATATTCATATTCATGTCATAGAATAGTGTTGTGACAATTTGGCCCAACAATGGAAAAGTTGTTAAACTTGACTTTTCTGCACATAAGGACACAATAAAATTTATTACTATTTTCTGAACTCATCTGGCTGATTATTAGGCATGGGAATCACCAGGGATCACCTGATGCAATGTTATCACAATACCTAGGTACCAATATGATTTATATTGCGATTCTGAAAGTATCACGATATATCAAGGAAACTGTTTTGTGTGTCAATGTGCGAGTAGATTAGAGTGCATCACCTGTAGGATTATAAAGGGACGGCAATGTTTTAACATTCTCAAATTGAAACATATATAAATTCAATATGTTATATGTTCAAAAGTTAGTGCTCCCTCTTTTAATACTATGTTTTGTGTGTGTGTGTGTGAGTGTGTAAAAACATAATACAAATTAATTGATTGTAGTAGGTCCTAAATAAGCAAATACAACCTCAGATGAACAGCAACATCTTTTAACTGCCACTACTTTACTAAGTACCCCTATGATTCAATAGCTCGTACTGTAAATCCACCTTTTATCGGCAATAGCATGAAATAATAATTTCCTGTATGATTTTATCAGTCCCTCACATTGTTTTAGCCCATTGTTCAGTGCATTGAGGTTTCTGGGCATTTGTTTCTGCACAGGTCTATTAAGGTCCTGTCACAGCATTTTAACTAGGTTAAGGTCGGCACTTTGACTGGACCATTCAAAAACGCAAAAATTTTCAGCCATTCTGATGTAGAGTTACTGGTGTTCTTCTGATCATCGTCCTGTTGCATGACCCAGTTTTGAACAGGCTTTAGATTGGGAAAATTGGCAACTGTGTCGAATGCTTTAGACTTGTGAATAATCTTTCTCACTGTAGAACATTGAACTACAGTGATGAACTCTTGTTTGGAAATGGTTTCATAAAACTTTCCAGATCGATGTGCAGCAGCAGTTGCTTCTCTAAAATTATTGCGGATGTCTTTCTTTCTTGGTATTGTGTTAACACATAGCTGAATGCTTCAGACGAGCAAACTGCCAACACGTCTGCTTTGATGGAGCTCTACACACCTGCTGATGATCAATGAATCAAAAAAAGAAGGGTTGATGATTAGCAGCACCTGGTGCAACTTACCCTGATAAACCCTGTGGAAGCACTAAAGGGGGTATTTAGTGTTTAGCACATTTTTTTATTTTATTTTTGGCTTTATTAAAAAAAATAATAATAATAATAATAAAAATAAATAATAATAATCTTGTTAGTCTGTGATTTTATTTGCCTAATACTGAGACCTGCTCCGTCTTTATATCAAGTTTTTACACACACAGTCCAAGGACAGTGTAGAATGGCTGGTGTTTCTAAATTGCCTGTAGTGATTAACTGTGTGTGTGTGTGTGTGTGTGTGTGTGTGTGTGTGTGCCCTGAGGTGAGTTGGCATGATGAGACAGGTGTACCGTGACTCGTGCCCTATGTTTTTATGATTTCCCCCTGTAACCCTACACAGAAAAAGAAGTGTAAATAATGGGTGTTAGGATGGATATTATTTGTAATATGATTGCAACAATTGTTGCATACCGTACAGTAGTAGCAACACATGGACACAGTAATTTGTTTTTTATCATTCATCAGTCGTCACCCACAAAAAACAACCTTTTTTTTTTTTTTTACAGGAACAAGTGCTGTGGTTGAAATAATCTACACACATTTCCCGCTCAGATTACCCGAAAAAAACATTTGTTGCCAAACTTTCCTTGCTTTATTTATTTATTTATTTATTTATTTATTTATTTATTTTGCCTTAAGATGCTACAAAAATGTGTATGAATGTAGTTATTCATCCTATCAACATTGTTTAATGCATGCTAGCCAGGTTAGTCAAATTTAAAAACCATAACTGCATGACTAAAGTTTGTGCTGTTCTTAAGAGTTAAATGCATTTAATATGAATAACTACTGAGCACAGGTTAAAGGCTTTGTCTTTGGCCCCTATTAAAAATTAACTATTGATTATTGACCTTCCAAAAGCTGTAGTAAAAGCATCACATGAGGTAGATAAGTGTTGCTGAATTATCATCTCATTAAACTTCATTTTGAAACATCAACATCAAAACATCTTTTGAGCCAAGACTTGATAGCACCTATAAACTGCATTCCTATCAAGAAACAGTAGATATAAAAATTTATTGCAGTTTACTGTACGAAAAGTAGCAATAGACAGTCTTCTAGGAAAGCATTTAAACAGCAAGGCCAAGAATTTTGTCAATTTGATACACTGTAGTCACTTGGGTTTGAGATCAAAAACTAAATATGAGACGAAAGCGCTTGTTAAGATCTTGTGATTAACGTGACTGGTCTAAAACCTTCTCTCTACTTTACCCTTAATGAAGGCTGTTGTGTTGGCAGCCTGCTTTTGGGCCAGGGTCTTGTTAAATCTTGTTGTTGAATTTTTCTCAATATGTTTGTTATGTTTCTGTAGACATACTGTATGAATTCATTCTGCTGCCACAATCATGAGTTTCATCACCTATAAAGATTAGTGARCCTGTTCCACAAGCTGCCATGAAAACCGYCACCGTGCTTGACTGATGAGYGCATGTGTTTTGAATCATGAACAAATTCTTTCCGTACACTTTATCAATTCCATCACCTTGCTGCTGTAGATGGTAATCTTGGTTACAGATCTTCACTCCTGCCCAGTCGAGGTTGTTGATGTTGGTGATGTCACTGACTGTTGTTTTTGGGGAATTTTTTTAAAGACCTCTTACAATGCAACAACAAATATGTGCGGTGTCATGCACAAATGGACGGGGGTGGGCCAAAGTGATGGAAAGGCCAAAATATATAGAAATGAAAGATATGCTCATGATCAAACACATACTGTATAAACTCGTTGTGGAGGTAGTATCATGGCTTGTGCTTGCATGGTTGCGTTGTTSATGATGGAAATCATGATAGTATCAACAAAATAAATTCTACAGAAATGTATTTCTCTACCAATTTACAGAGAAATACAGTACATCAAATTTTAATGAGAGGAAGTTGACCAAAAACATGCTGCCAACACAACACATGTCATTAGCAGGGAAAAAAGGAGAAAGTTTTAGACGGGCCAAATCAAGCATTAAGACCTTTAGTGAAAGCTGAAACACTGATCTATTATCTCATATTCGAATTTTGATCTCAAGCCCAAAATTATCGCAAAAAACAAATGGATTGAACAGGAGCGAACACTTTCTGTAACAATAATCATAACTACTACAGCACATTCATCATGTTTTGTTATCCCACAGCAGCAGCATTTGGCCTATCAAATGAGATTATTATTTACACTTTCATATCCAATCCATATCCAAAGGAATTAAAAATTAACTCTATGCCATATTCAAGCATTAAATATTAACCATTCTATCATCTTAAACCACTGGCAAATCTTTATTAAACACATAAAGCCATAATAATGATAGATAAGTTGTTTTGGTTTTGCTTTATTGAGTTGTTTATCAGTTATAATAGATGAGGGTTAGTTTCACTTTGAAGCAATGGCTGTATGGAGAGATAAGTCTTACAATTGTCTCATTCTTATAAACCTTTTGTTTTCAGATATGTGGCTGGTATCCAATGCTTAGTAATAATCAGTTCATTCAGGGCAATCGGCTTGCAATTAACTAGTCACATGACCTCAATATAAACACGCCTGTTCCTGGAAGTCCAAACCAAAGTTTAAAGAATAAATAACTAAATGAAAACTAACGAGCTCAACAAGTTTGTTAATGTTGTGATTATAAAAATATTATCTCAAACTTTGAAGCACCATTAACTTTCCATCATAATTGATTTGGCGTAGAGGCATGTGGTCAGTGAAACAAACAGGAAGGCTTAGGGACACTTAATGTGATGCTACCACCATCATGCTTCACATTCTTTTACTGTTACATGCCACATTCATGACAGCAAACAAATAGAAAAGAATGGAAGAATGAAGGCTTTTAACACTGTTGGTATGAGATTTACATTTACGTAAAATAAAGATAGGAACCTAAAAGAGGTTTTAAGTTCCCGGACAACGTTGTTTTTCAGCCAACACARGCATGTAACCAATGTGACAGATGTGACAATGTTTGCAGGAAGTACAGATTTGCTCCATTCCATTTTCAGACCTTCAGTTTTAGTGTGAAAGTCTATCATTGAGCAGATTATATTATTTCTGTTGCAGTTTGTCTGTCTTTAACAGTCACATTGTGCGAATCTGGTAGATACAGTAATACAACCAATGCAGACTTTGAGTTATAATCCTAAAATGATCCTGTGTTGTACTTAAATGCTATAAACTGTAATTAGTCATTAAACTTGCTCCAATTTATGGTTTTATATATATATATAATCTAAGTATAACCTGAGCAATATAACAGATATGCATCCTGCAGCATACTGTACATTTGGTTTCATTTTGATGCAATATCTATTTTTATCAAGATAAGAGAATAAATGCCGACATGTGTTCCAATAAAACTTTTTTTTTTTTTACAGGATAGACCACAAGTGAGTGAGTGAGTGTGAATATTAGCTCCTGCACTACCTAGTTTTTAAGCTAAATACATTTCCACAGAACATTATGTTAATCGATTTTGCAAAATTAATTCTAAAGCGACCTTCCTTTGCTAATAAGTTATAAAGTTATCCAGCTAGGCTACCCTTCACCTCCCTAAATGTATCTGTGGCACGGTGCTACTATTTTTTTTCCCTCTGTTCCACTTTAACAGGAATACATGTACAGTACAACTACAAGTTCATGCTGTTAGACAATTATTCAGCCAAAAGAATGCAAATGAAGGTAAAAAGCTCCAGTTAATGTTCAAACCAACCGTCACATACACTTTTTCTCATCTTTATYTGGTTAGTTTTGGTGAGCATATTCTTGGCCAACAAGAGTGAAACCTGACGTAGTCTTCTGCTGTTTTAGTCTGAAAGTTTGATGTGTTCGGAGATGCTTTTCTGCTCCCTGTGGTTGTAATGAATAGTTATAATAGTTATATATATTAGTGGATGCTTTTTTTTTCTGTCTTTGAATTCTCAGGGCAGTTTCTAAAAATACTCAAACCAGTTGATCAAGCCATTGAGATCAGTTTAAATTTTCCACAACACAAAATACGGTTATGCATTTTCCATATACAATAAAAGTTTCATGTTTAACGTGCTCACTGCGACACATCAATTTAGCTACATGACAAAAGGTGCAAACAAGACAAACAGCCTTTCTGTAACTGGGGTCATTATCTAATCTTTTATTTCTGTAACAATGTAATGCTACAAAATCAAAATGAATGCATATCACAAGACACAAACATCAGAGCACACAAAGGTTGTACACACTAAAAAATGCTGGGTTGTTTTTACTACCCAAACGCTGGGTTGCCTCTGTTGGGTCATTTTTTACTGGGTATTTACAGGGAATTGGGTACTTTTTGTTTAACCCAGCTTGCTGGGTTGGAGTTGGGTTAGCTAGTGACAGCCCCTCCCCCGTATTCAGTGGCTGTGCCAGCTTCATGTCTTTTTGTCTTCCTCCTCACGCATTTAAGAGGAAATGTAGACGTTCAATAGAAGGTCTGTATACACACTTTCACTCACTTACGACTGAATTTGTTCACTAAATGCTCAACATTTATTACTGTTACCGTGTTACACTCAAACTTTCAGCCTGGTCTGTGCTATAACATGCTAGTTTATCTGACAATGGCTGCTAGCTAGCCAAACCAAAGAACCCCACCTGTGTATGAAAGAAACTGCAAAAATGTCTGAGCTTTTTAGCTTTCTTTGTAGAATGCTTGCAGGGTGTATGTAGATGGTGAAGTGATGAATGAAAGCTAAACTGTTAACTGTAGTGCCAGCATGACGCTAGCATTTAGCTAGGTTGCTAGCGTTAG